>NW_019167971.1:10155641-10317250 GCF_002303985.1 Durio zibethinus | reverse complement strand
AACATCAAAATTAAGATCTTATCAAGATTAATGGATAACATATAATTAATTGATACCGTTTTAAATTATTTTTATGGAGATGTTAATCATTTTCCATTTATAATCGATTTCAAAATTCAAACTGTTTCATAAACCTTAAAATTATATTTTTAATAAATTTTAATTAATTTTAAAATTTTATTAAAAAATAAATTTTAATAAATAATCAATTATACCTTGCTAAAAAAAATTATTAACGACTCTATTTTCTTTGTATTTTTAAATTAGTCTAAGGAATTCAAAGTCGTTACGATCAAAATAATATATAAAATAAATAAATATAAAATAAAAATAAAAAGTAAAACAAAAATTAAAAAAAAAATATCAAATTGGTCAAACTTACCTAAGTCATCACACAAATCTTTGTCGAGTCAGATGCGAATCCATTTTTAGAAATCTAGTTTTTGGCGACGGAAGTTTCAAAAGTTTGTCAAAAACTTCAAATTTAGCCTACATATAACATTTTCAAATTGAAATCTAAAATCTAACAAAAGCTCAATTTCAAAATTTTTCAAAATTAAAGATATCGAGAAGTTTCTCTTTTAATTTTTCCTTATTCTTAATTTAGGGTTTTAATATCATTTTATAATAAGAAGATTTTTAAGATGTTTTTTTATCCACTCAAATTTATCTTAAATCAACTCAATTCTTATTCAACTATTTTTCAAAATTAATAAATAATTAGAAGATACAATCCAAATTTGACATAAAATTTTATGCAACATTTGTAGAATTTTAATCTTTTCTAATTTCTTTTTTTTTTTTTCAGGTAAATTCTATCTTTTCTTGCTTTTTAAATATAATAAATCATATATTAAAAAAATTAAGTAAAAAATAACCTAAATTTAAAATTTAATTTAAATAACGAATTGACTCTATGAAATTAAGTGCCTACAATGTAAGATTTTTCTTATATCCTTATATAAAGAGATCTTGCCCTCGATATTTCTACCGCAAAACAGCAATTAGCGAAAGAGATAATCAACCCAGCAAGGAATTAATACCACTACCACCGTCTTAACCAAGGCAGCTGGAAGGCATAGAGTCAAAATACATAGGAAATGCAAGCCAGGAATGACAGCAGAAACGGCGTTAATAAAGAGAATACCCACTACCTAAAAAGGCTTCGAATAGACTCCGCCTGAATGGCTTGTCTGCAGGTGTGACATTTTCTTTAGCAAAGAAGAAAACACTACTTCATGGGAACTTTCCAAAGCCTAACCGTCAGCATACACTTATCCAACTACCTTTCTTTAAGAAAATCTGTCCACAACTTAAATAATTATTATACCAATGTACACTAGTCACTGAGTCCGCTAGGTGAGTGCACTCAATTCCATACCTCTTTTTTTTGGTTTCAACTTTCCACTGAAAAAATTTCACCTAATCTAAAAAGCAAACGCTTCAACCAAAATCAACCTTCATTTTATTTTGCGGGAGGGTTTCAAGACTTTTTTTTCCTCGTAGGCGAAACTGACTCGAAGAGCAGATTTGATTTTTGTGATATTCTGATTTGAGATTTTAGGAGAGTAAAGTACAAAGTCAAGGAATTGGCCAAAAAAAATAACAAGTCAAGAAACTTACTACTATCAGTTGCCGGTTGCATACTCATGAGTGGAGATGACGGGATTGAATAATGGAACGAGTCTCAAAGGGCGACTGATGTAGTGACTGCCCCTAGTATTACACATAAAACTAGATAATTAGCAGTGGCTACTACTTTTGTCACAGGCCTGAAATTATGCCAGTGTTTCGTGCGATCTTAGGTTGGATTCCCTCGACACCTCGGGTGATTCTTATGTTTGTGCATGCATTTTGTGTCCCTGTTGTGAGTCCAAGGCCCGAGCCCTCATCACTGGTGCCTAGGTCTCGGTTGTGCCCGCACGGGCCTTGACACCTTCACATCCCCGCTTGGCAAGGGCATCAACACAGCGGTTCCCTTCACAAAAAATATGCTTCATCATTGTCTATTGAAAAGTCCTCAACATAGTCCTCCAATCACAAACAAAAGTATTCAAGAAAAAGTCTGTATTATGAGGATTATTAGTAAGTCGAACAACTACAGTAGCATCAACTTCAATCTCTAAACTTCTCACATCAACCTCCATAGCAAGTTTGAGTCCATCTGTAAGAGCCTACAATTCCTCTTCCACAATCATGGCACCAGGAATATGTCTCGTTGATCATAAAATCCAACGACCTTCATAATCACTTAGAACTGTTCCAGCACTTGCCCCTTTAGGATTGCCCACAGAAGACCCATCCATATTAAACTTAAACCATCCTGTTTGCGTTGGTGTCCATTGCACACTAAAAAAGAAACCAGGGAAACACTTTTTGTTTGACCAGTAATTGCATGGCATTTAGCTGCACGTTCCATGGAGTGACTAACCACTTTACCCTGAGCACTTCCGTTTGAAGACCATGGAATTTCTGGCTAACAAAATCTCCCAGACCTATGAGTGTGAAACCAGTTCTTTGAGGTAGCATTTGCCTTAATCCACCCTACCCACGTTGAGTAGCAGTCCAAAACCATTTGAGTAGGGAGGTTGATCTGTGCCCACCCATTCTTTGTGATAGATCATTCGGTAAGCAAATGCTCTAACGTTTCTGTTTAAATATGGCAGAGAGGGCATTCCACTTTGCACCATTATTCTTTGTTTTCTTAGGAAATCCCTCGCAGGAAGGATTTTGAGCGCACACTCCCATACGAAGAACCAAAATTTCAGGTAAACTTTAGGCTTCCATAAAAAATTCTAGGATTCCATTCCTTCCATGGACGTATAAGGTAAACATCTGTGGCCAACTTGTAAGCACTGCTCAGGGTAAACTCTCATGACTTAGGATAATTCTAGCACATCATGTCCTGGCCATCTAAAGATTTGGTTAATGATCTTTTCAGGGAGGGCGATAGACAGAGGAGATTGAACTGTAGCTTCGCATCTCGTCTTGACCTGTCTAACAGTATACATTTCTTCCACATGTTTTAAAGGACCTGCAATCATCGACCTGATGTAGCTTTGCCCAATCCAATTGTCATACCAAAATGGGCTAAGGGAACCATTTTGCATGACCCATTTCATACCTTTTTCCATCAGGGATTTGCAGCTCCTAATTGCTCCAGACTATTGAAACATTCTTGTTTTGACACCATTGCTTCTCAAGTAGAGGTATTTATTCCTAAGAACCTTCACCCAAAAGTCATCCTGATTGTGGACCATTCACTAGCATAATTTAGTAAACAAGGCTTGGTTGCTGGGGTTACTCTTTCTTAATCCTAGGCCAGCATCCTCCTTTGACTTAGTCATTTCTGCCCAGTTGATTCCATGCATTTTCTTTGTGCTATCCCCTGCTCCCCACAAAATCTTTCCATTGATCTTATCCAGTTCCACACAACTTGAAGTCGGAAGTAATCGACATTGCATATAATATGGAAATAGCTGCCATTGTGGAGTAGTCGACCCACTGGGGAAAGGAGATTTGAATTCCAACCTGCAAGCTTTAATTTGACTCTATCCAGAATGAGTTTTTAGTCTTAATTCTTTACTCTTTTGTTGTGCATCAGAAAGCCAAAATACTTCCCTAAATCATTAGTAATTCTAATATTTAAAAAGTTGCTAATCCATTCTTTTTACTCATCTTTGATGTTTTTAGAGAAAAGTATTCTTCACTTCCCCAGATTCACTTTTTGTCTCGATTTGGCCATGAAATAGTCGAGCACCGTTGAATGGTGTTAGTGGACTACTTCTTATTAGCTCTAGAGAAGAAAAAAATATCATCAGCGAACAACAGGTGTGAAAGACTTGGCCCTCTCCTTGAAACTCTAACCAGGAACCATTGTTCTTTTCACAAGCATCCTGGATCATAAATTTGAGGTACTCCATGCATAGAATGAAGATGCATGGAGATAAAGGATCTCCTCGCTGAATTCCTCTTGTAGGTCGAAAGTTTTCGAGTTTTCCTACATTAACCACAATTGCAAGATTTGATGATGAGATGTAATTCATGATTAGCTTATCCCATTGGTTCGGAAAGTTGAAGTGAGTAAGCACCCTTTTTATAAAACCTCATTCAAGTAGGTCGTAAGCGCCTTTCCATGTCAATCTTAACAATCACGTCCCGTATTTTCCTTTTCTCCTTTGCATTGAGTGGATAACTTCATGTACAACAATGACGCTATCAACGACTTGTCTTCCTTGCATGAAGCTTCCTTATAGAGGGGAGATAAGCTTATTCCAGAAGGGTCTCAATCTCTAAAGAAAAATCTTGGTCACAATTTTGTAGGTAGTGTTGAGAAGACTGATAGGTCTTAAGTGGTAGTGTGGTACATGGACATGGGTGTCTGCTTCTTTGGTATGAAGGTAATCAAGGTGACATTCATACCCTCCTGAAGTTGTCCTCTCCTTAAAGTCTCACTGATGGAAGCGCACACTTTGTATTTCACCTTAGGCTAGAACTTTTAATAAAAGAAAAGGTGCAATCCATCTGGTTTTACAGATTTGAACGGTTAAAGGGACCATGGTGCCTTCTGGATATCAACTTCTACGACCAATGACAGTAAGTGATTTTCTTCTTCACCAGTTAACGCTGGCCAATTGAAGTTATGAAGTTATGAAGATCTCAGGTTCTATATTCCTGGTGTTTCGAAGTTGAAAACAAACTGTGAAGTAGTCCATAATGATGTTTTGCACGTCATCTTTTTGAGTGATCCAGTTCCCATTAGTGTCCTGACTCCCTCCAATTTTGTTTCTATATCTCATTACAAAGTTAGATGGAAAAACCTTGTATTTCTTTCACCTTCTACCATCCAATTAACTATTGATTTCATAGCCCATAATAGCTCTTATTGCCTAAGAGTATCCTGGTATTCTCCAATTAATGTTTTTTTCGGAGGTTTAACAGAAAATCGTTTGGTCTGATCGTCAAAGCTTTTTCAGTACCATATAAACTAGCCATGATCTTTTTTTTTTCTTCTTGAAAACATTTCCAAACGTCTCTTTGTTCCAGATTTGAAGATCACTTGTAAAGGAATCAATACTTTGTACTAAGAACCGTTTGTTAGAGACCAAAGAGCATCCGGAACCTTAGTGAAATCAGGGTGATACACCCACATTCTTTGTATGGTTTGTTTTCGAAGGATGGATGATTTCCTTTGAAGCTAACAAGGATTGGACGGTAGTCTGACCTTACTTTGTCATAACGTTTGAGGTCCAAAAACCTAATTATTAGACATAAAAAATATAAAGTTGTTATTAATATTTTTTATTTATGTACAATCGGTCATCTAAGTAAATTTATATATATATTTTTAAGATTATTTTAAACTTAACTAAAGAACTTTAAAAAAAGTAAATTTTGATCTCCATCAACAAAACTATATTCAAAAAATGATTACTTGTAGAAAAAGTTTTAACACACCCAAAATACTCATAAATTGGTACAAAATTAGTTTTATATTATCTTGTTTAAACCTTAACTACAAGGATCCTTTTTTTCCTCATTTATCAATTAATCTCAATATTTAAATCCTAAAAAAAGGTATTTAAGTTTTCACCATAAAGAATTTTTTTATCTTAAAAATATTTTAAAAAAATTCATGGTTTATTTAAAAGACTTTATCATTTGATTTATTTAATATTTTATGAAAAACAATTATTTACATTCCTTTATTTATCTACAAAATAATCATACAAAAACATTACAAATATAAAAATAACAATATCAAAATTCACATCAAATTTCTTATTTTTTTTTCAACTAAATCAAAATTGAAATTAAAGAAGACAGAATTAAAATAAGAAAAGAAAAAATAATAAAAATAGAGAAAAACTATAAAATAAAATAAAATAAAAGGGAAACTTGCAATAAAATTGATTCGGTCAACACGCGGGACAATTGGGTTGGGGCGAGTCAAGGCTCCCCAAAATGGCATTATTTCTCGACATTATAAAAGTCAAAAAATTTTCTTCACTTCTGTCTTTCTCTCTCTCCTTTTTCATTCTTTTTCTTCGCCTTCTCTCTAGAACTTAGGATGCCAATAACTAATAAACTCAAGTTTTTCTAGATTCCAACAAGACTTTCAAAAGCAGATGACAGGACGTTCAAACGTAGTCGAAAGATTTAACCAAAACCAAAAACCTATCGTAAAACCCAAAAAAGGGCCATCGTAGATTCCTCCGTCCACTGCAATCCTTGTTAAAAAACTCAAGAACTAGCCAAAAAATACAACAAACCCAAAAAAAAAAAATTTTTCCATAAATTCAAAAAAATTTAGTAAACTCCAAAAAAAAAAAAAAAAAAAACCCAAATCCAATTCTAAAAGTCAAAATTTTAAACTCCAAAACAAAGCCAAAACTTAGATAACTGAAACCAACTATCAAAAAATAAAATTACTTCTTACTTGCTTTTTGTGAATTCCTTTCAATTACTTATGATTGCTTTTTGCTTGTCATGTATTGCTATCTAATTATTGTGTCTTCTCTTAATTTCTTTTTGTACATTGTTTTGTGAATTCTTGTGTTTATATATGGACTCTAAATCGAAATTCACTTGTGTTGATATAGGGATCCAAAACCGAAATTCAATAAAAGAACATTAAATCAACTGAATCTAGCAAGATTTAATTTTAAACACTAAAAAATTTCATTTCCTTTTGCACAAACTTAGTTTATGCTTAAAAATTTCCAACCGCAAGCTTGACAATTAATTTTCAAATCCTTTAAATCACAATTTTAAATATCCAACATTCTTAAATTTTGATTTTTCCTCTTGTTTTGACTTTGACCAAGTACTAAAAATAAAAATAAAGGAAAAAAACAAAAGACTGAAAATAAAAAATAAAAAATAAAAAATATTTATGAACCTTTTTAATTTGAGTTTAAAATCTAATTACAAAATTTAAGCTCAATTACAAAATAAAGTTCAAGACCTAGTAATATAAAAAAATGGTGCCATTTTGTGAAGTTGGATTTGCAAACTCATGGTTAATTCTCTCTTAACTTAGGAGTTAAGCATTTTTCAAATTCGATCATATGAATTTTGGTCCATTAAAACTAAGATCTAGAAAATTATGAACACTTAAACAATTATGGTAACTGCATAACCTGTTACCAACCACATGTAGTCTTCTTTTTTGTCATTTACGAATAACACCTTATTGAAATCTCCCACAACGAGCTAAGGCAAGTCATGTTTAGAGGTAACCATTTTAAGATTATCCCGTAATATTTTTCCACTACAAAAAAATGAGTATTTAGTGATAATTTTTTAACAGCATTTCTCAACAAAGGCCTTTAGGTTCCATGCTTTTACAAAGTTAGCAACGTTTTTAACATAAACACCATTAAATATATATAGTGACATTTATAACATAAAATATCACTAATTAATACAAATTAATGGCGTTTATTCGTTAAAATGTCACTAACCAAGGAAATTAACAATGTTTGAAAAGCCAAACGCCACTAAATTAGTGGAGTTTGTAAGATAAAGCACCATGAATGAAATTATTAAAATTGTTTAAATTAAATTTTTTTAAAAAATGAAACATATTATTTTATTCAAATTTAATAACATTTATTTTTGCAAATGCCGCTATTTAATATCATTTAGGGGCATTTGTTATTACAAATGCCACTATATAGCATCATTTAGTGATGTTTGTAATAACAAACGTTGCTAAATTTTCGCCTAAATCGCATCAACACATTACTTTCTCTTTCATTTCCCCTCAAAATCACAAATGCAAATTATTTTCATTTTCATTTTCATTTTCTTTCCTCCGTCGAAATCACAAACGTAGATTAAAGCCTTTTATTTTTATTTTCCTTTCTTTTTCTTTTTCAAATCAAATCTGTTTCCCCTATTTCGTTTATATTAGACATTTTTTTCTAGAAGATCCCTAGTCGGTGAAGAAGGCTGATGAAGAAAATGGCTATGACTTCTTCATCTTGCTCAAATATCCAGTCTGGGCTGAATCTTGGAGGGTAGAAAGGATAGTGGAACTCATTCAGTTGAAAATCACTCTCATAACAGAATTTGAAAATTTGCTTTGAATTTGAGTGATTTTGGGATTAGCTTTCGAAAATGTTCTCCATAATTGGCAGTGGCTGGGAGCTCTACACTGTTTTCGGTGAGTTCTAGGAAGTACGCATATACTTATACAATACATAACCTTGAAAGTTAAGGTGGTTGCAATTTCCTCTTATTACAGGGATTTTTTAAATGAGAAACAAGATTCATATCAAAATGTTCTACTAATGAGATGATTTCAAAAATAGAAAAAGTTGCAATGCCCTTGGGTTTTGATGTGAAGAAAACAACTACAAGGTTTAATTTCTTCCCAACTTATGCATTTGACTACTTTTAATCTTCTTAAGAAATTTAGATGAATTAATTTGCAGTTACTGTTTAAGTGAACAAAGTTTCATCCTTCTTGCTTCATTATCATGATTTTTAATCATTTATTAATAACTATATTACCTGCTCAGTGAAGCACTGATGCTTATTTGATATATACTGATTAAACTGGATTCAATTTTGGATGGTGATTGTCACCATCCTCATATGGTAAAGATTGTTTTGGTGTCAAGTTTTTTCTAATAGAACTGGAGTATTGCATATCCACATTAAGCACTTGAAAGTTCTATTTCTTTGGGTCTTGATGGCTGAAACAGAAAGATTCATATGTAACTAAATCAAGATGATATATAATTTCTTTAGAACTTTAACTATAATTCAATAACTAGATCTTGGACAATTTTCTCATTTTTGATGGGTTTCCTTTCTTTTACCCATCTCAGATGAAGCTTCTAAGGGAAAGAACTAGACGCAAAAGTCATTTAGTTGTTACAATAAAGGTACCTCTTTTTCAGTCTTCACCTTTTGAGCATAATTTTAGTTTCACCTTATTAAAAGTTTTTTGAACATGGTTATTGGTGATTTGGTCCATAATCCCTGACCTTGCCTCTTTCCTTTTCAGATTTTTCAGGTGGCTCATTCATTTTGCATGGTTGAACTTCAAAAGTCTGGAAGAGACACCCTGGAATTTCACAAGGTATTAGACCCGATTGTTGTGTGGTTTACTCATAAAAATGCTCTACTATTGAATAGAAATTCTAGGCCTCTGTCCTGTTAATGCAATGGATAATTTCATTTACTAATTTGCTGATAACCATGGTCACTTTATCATGTAAAGCCATGCAAATCATGTCAAATTGATGTTCCACAATTAGAAGTAAACCAGAGTTTTATTTTTTCTCCCTTGGCTTTATATTACCTTGAATTCACACTTTGCTTTCTTAAATTTACAGTTCTATAATAATCTCTCTACTAGGCTAAAAGATATTGTTTGAAAAATGACAGATGAAAAAAAAGTACAAAAAATTCTTCAAAGTTACACCTAGACTCAGTTGACAGATTAGTTCTTTTTGAAATTTGTGGTTTTGACCTCTTTGTAGTTTTTGGATCAATTCTTGATGAATT
Organism: Durio zibethinus; assembly: GCF_002303985.1. The sequence continues at coordinate 10,307,728 of NW_019167971.1, read as the reverse complement.
CTAACTTGTTTTGAGCCAAAATTTTTTTGTTAGATTCCTAACTCATATATCTTTTATTCTATAAAAAATATAGCTTCAAATCCCATCCACACAAGTACAAAAAATTCTCGAAAGTCATGCCTAAACTCAGTTGATAGATTAGTTCTTTTTAAATTCATGGTTTTGACCTCTGTGGTTTTTAGATCAGTTCTTGATAAATTCTAGCATGTTTTAAGCCAAAATTTTTTTGTTAGATTCTCAACTCATAGATCTTTAATTCTAAAAAAAATTAGCTTCAAATTTCATCCATACAAGTACAGAAAATTCTCCAAAGTCACACCTAAACTTAGTTGACAAATTAGTTTTTTTTTTTAAATTTGTGATTTTGACCTCTTTGTGGTTTTTGGATTAGTTCTTGATGAATTCTAGCTTGTTTTGAGACAATTTTTTTTGCTTTTTAGATTCCTAACTCATAGATCTTTAACTTTGGAACAAATTAGCTTCAAATTCCATCCAAACAAGTATAGCAAATTCTTCAAAGTCACACCTAAACATAGTTGACAGATTAGTTCTTTGCATCAGTGACAGCTTAGCAAGGATTGACTCTCTTTCTTGGCATTTAGTTTGCTTCTTTTTCATTTCACACTATTAGATTTACATGTTTACTTGTTAGTTTTAATTGATTGCATTTATTTTCATGAATTTTCCTACTATTTGGTTAGATTTCTTTGAACATGCTCTGTTTTTTTCCTAATTTGTGTACTGATTGAGTTGTTAGTTCAATAAGCTGGATTTCTTGTTATTTGGTGCAGTTTCTTTATTGAATTTTATGGTAAACTTGTTGATGAATCTTATCTTAGCTCAGTTCTAGCTCATTCTCCTTGAAGTTTCTAGATCTGGCTTTTTCTCTCCTTGAATTAGTAAAATTCTTATGCAGCTGAGTTTCTGTTTTGATTTGTTTTAGTAATTTGTTGTGATTTCTCTTCAGTTTCTAATCTTTAAATTAGTTTCTATTGTAGTTCTTTACATGTTCTTTTAATTTTCAGCTCATGCTTCATTAATTTTGCATCATTTAGACCTAGATCTATAGCTTTAAATTCAATTTCTATATTTTTTTCACTTTTGGTTTCAACTTGCATTTTGAATTTTTGCATTTTTTGCTTCACATTTGAAGTTCAAATTTGGTCTTACATTGATTCTTCACTTGTCTTAATTTTGCATCATGTACTTTGTTGCCATTTAAATTTAGTTTTTGTTCATGAAGTCGTGATTTGTTTATAGTAGCTTTGTGTTTTTGGTTTTGCAAGATTAGTTGCATTTTACATTTAGTAAGTATTTATATTTTTTAATATAAGAAATAACTTATCATTAAGTATAGAAATTTGTTTTATTTTATTTAGTAGGTTCTTGAGCACACTAGTGATCGTGGTGGAAAAAATCTTTCATCAAATGGCAATGTTTAAGTCTAAGCAGTTATCAATTTTATACATTTTAAATTTTTGGTTAATGTACTAAAACAATTTTAATGTTATTGTATTAAACTTTGTGTTACATACATACTGGAACAAATTATGTATTTAGATATTTAAATATTTATAATATTTAGTTTATGAATTTAAATTCGTTTTTATAAATTTAAAAATATTTATTTATTTTTTATTTAATTACAATAATAAATATTGAAATAAATAAAAAAATAAATTTCTTAATTTAGCGACGTTTGTAAGTGACAAAAACCACTAAATTTAGCGACGTTTTTAGCGGCAGTTGTGAGCACAAACACCATTAAATTTTCTCACTTAGCTATATTTGTATAAAAAAACGCTACTAATTTTAGTGGCATTTAGGAGTACAAATGCTGCTAAATGAGGAATTTTAGTGGTGTTTGTACTCATAAACGCCACTAAGTTAGCGGTATTTTTTTCTAAAATGTCATTATTTTTCTCGACACAAGAATAGTCGATGCTCTTAATGGTGTTTTTGGTAAACATTGCAAATCATTTAACAGTGTGAAAAAAAATCACTAAAAACTTATTCTCCTGTAGTGTTCTTTCCATAAACTTAGGACTAGCATAAATAGTAAAAAAAATCCAAGATAAGTTAGAAGATAGTACATTCATAGTTACATGAATATCTTGTTCATTTGGCAAAGTTTGTGCATTGTGATCGAGTCTAATCTTCATAGCATCCAATTCCTCCTTGAAAACAATAGGTCTCTATACCTTTCCATGTATTGAAAGGGAGTTTATTGATTATGTGTCGAACATCTTTTTCTTGATCTTTTGTTTCAATGATAACCATAATTTGTGGTTGGTAAAGGTTAACCAAGTCCCTAAACATTCTTACAAACTCAAGATGTCTAGCCCCTCTGTAATTCCAAATGACAATGACATTGTATCAAAGAGTTTAGGTATTGTAAACTTCGTGGACCTGTCCATGTTTCAATCTGATGCCATGTTCTGACCTATTCTCAGAATAGTCTCTATCTTGTGTAATAAATACTCTACCCCTTGGATTACTAGAGAATTGATATATATCTTGAACTTATGTATCATTTTCCTGATCATTAGAGTTGACACTTAATTATTTTTTACGTGCATATCTAAGGTTCTCTCTAAAAGTGAGGAAGTTGAAATATTGTTCAACCATTATGTTGGCAATAATGTGTTTGTTATGACCTATCTATTTAGGTAAGATAACATATCGGAGAAGTGTGAGCTTTGATGAAGAAATGGCAAGACAAGCAAAAAGGAAATCAATAATGGTTGAAAGTTCCACAATCTTTGTGGGTGCTATATGGGTGTTGTCCTATTTTCCTTCCTTATGTTTATCAATGATATTCTAGTAATATTCTGGTAATATTTTGATAATATTCTAGATTGATGATATTATTCTAGTAAATTCAAGTAATATTCTAGATTGATTTGATATTAATTTAGAAAATATTAGATATTGATTTGATATTGATTAGGTAATTATAGGAATTGATTTAGTCATTATTTATATTTATTGTATTTTCTATTTTATTACAATTTACCTCTGCATAAATAGGCTTTAAGTCTTATTATAAAACATAAGTCATTACAATAAAGTTTTTATCATTTTCTCATCTTTTATGGTATTAGAGCGATTTCATGGTTCATTTCGAAAGTGAATCACCTTGGAATAATCAATATTTGCTTATTCTCATCCTTGGTTTATTCTCTTTTCTAAACTTCATTTTTTTACTTTCGTGCTTCAAATTTTTGGGTTTCTCTTTCCATATTTAAGATTCATCTTTTATATCAATACTCATAACTTCTCAAATCTCCATTTTTTTAAGAGTTTAATGACAGGTATTCAATAAGAAAATGTACAATCAATTGTCATTATTCTTGATGGAAATAACTACAATAGGTGGGCTACGGCTCTGTGTAATTATCTAAAGGGAATGAAATTATAGCTTGTTGTTACTGGAGAACTCAAAGCACCAGAAAGAAAAGAAAAAGAATCTGGTGATGAATTTACAGATCGACTAGAGGAATGGGAAAGTAAGAATCATATAATTCTGACATGATTCACCAACACAATTATTTTTTCTATCAATTTACATTTTGGGCTATTTGAACTTGCTAAAAATGCTTGAGATTTTTTTGCCACATGGTACAACTCTCTACCTTACTCATCAATATCATATTTTGACCACTTTATCTTGCCTTCGTCAAGAACCAAGTGACTCGATTAATGATTTTCATTCTAAAATGCAACATTTATAAGACATGCTTGAAAATTTTGAGCCAAAATTCAAAAATGAAAGTGATGCTGGTAATTTTGTTACTTATCAAAATCAAATTCGTCTTATTCAATTTCTAATGGCACTTCGAGATGAATTTGAGAATATCAGATCTTCACTTTTGCATCAACATCCCTTACCAACTATGGATAATGCTTTTATGGAATTGATATCTAAGAAAACTTAGTTAGGCATGAGTCAGACTCATAGTGTTGATACTATTGTTACTGCTACTCTTTAAAAAAGTACTAGTTTTACTTTTCACAAGTCTTGTTCATGATGTGGGAGGATTAATTATCCTGTTCAGAAATGTAGAGCTAAATATCATTATAACGGTAGTCTAATTTATGATCTTTACACTAACAAGATTGCTTCGATAATAACCACTGAACTAATCACTTTTGAGTCTTTTTTTAAGACCATTATTATCTCGGTCACTGATCTTTAAACTTTGTTCAATCAAGTATTTTCTCAATCTCATGTTCTTGCTATGTCTACTACCATATCAGCTAATGTTTAGTTGTTTGATACTGCCTATAGAAATCATGACTGCTGACTTTTTTTTGCTTGAAAGCAAGATACCTGTACCTAATGGTCCAATCATTAAAATAGCAAATGGATCTATCTTAGAAGCTAGCCACATTGGTAATATTGAAACCTCAAAACTATATATATCTAACACTTACCTTGTTCCTAATCTTGCTTTAAATTTGCTTTCTGTTGGCCAACTTTGTGACCTTGGTCTTGATTTGCATTTTTCACTATGATATGGTTGTATTGTGTAGGATCCTCAAACAGGTCAGAAAGTTGGGATAAGGCATAAGGTTGGAACATTATTTGAACTTGAAACTTTGAAAATTCCACAACATTTGCTTACTGTTGCTACATTCCAAACAATCAAACACTTCAGTTTCTTTAGATTTATGGTATTCTAGTTTAGGATATGCATCTATTTCTTGAATAAAGTCACTTGCTTCCATTGGTGTCTTAGGTAATGTTTCTCATGACATTTTTTATTATTTTTATTATTAACTTGGAAAGCAAAGTGCTTTACCTTTTAATAAAAGTGATTCTATCTCATCTGTTCATTTTGATTTAGTTCATTTTGATATTTAGGGTCCAGCTCTCATACTAACCTTAAGAGGTTCACGTTACTTTGTTATATTTATTGATGATTTCTCTCGTTATATTTGGATATATTTATTCAAACAAAATACTGAACTTTTTTCTATTTTTATGAATTCAATAACATGATACAAACTCAATTTTTTAGAAAAATAAGAATTTTTAAGTCTGACAAAGCTATTGAATATACAAAAATTAAGTTTCGTAACTTTTAAAAGATGATGGGACTCTTTCTTATAGGTCTTGCCCATATACTTCACAACAAAATGGTCGAACAAAAAGAAAACATCATTATATTCTTAATACAATTCGTGCTTTTCTCATTTTCTCTGTCCTTCTTGAACATTTTTAAGGTAAAGCTGCTCTCACTGCTGATTAACTATTAATTGTGTTCCTATACTAGTATTAGGCACATGGTCTCCTTATGAGTGTTTATACAATAAGGTACCTGATTATCATTCTCTCAAAGTTTTTAGATGTATTTGCTTTGTTCTACTTCCTACTCATGAAAAGACTAAACTTGAACCTAGAACTAGATTGTGATGTTTTTTAGGTTATGGTATTAAACACAAAGGGTATAGGTGTTAAGATCTAGTGTTTAAAACTCTTTGTATCGCAAGACATATAGTTTTTTGGAAACATGAAAAGTTCACTAGTGTGTCTTTATTACATTCACAATGTTTTTCTCCATGTATTTTTATAGATTCATCTTTTGATTTTTCTTCAAATGAAGAGACTATTATAAGTACTTCTGACCTTAACTGTGATTCATCTTCTTCCACTCTTACTATGTCTGATCTAACTAAGGTTTCTATTGATACAGTTGTTCTTTTCCCATACATACTGTCTCCACTTCATCATTCCACCCGAGTAAGAGAACCTAATACTCAATTTTGTGATTTCAACTGTTATTATGCTTTAGCCACGTTACATGAACCTCAAAAATTTCATGAAACTATCTCTAATCTTATGTGATAGCAAGTAATGTTAGAGGAGCTTCAGGCTCTTGAGAAAACTCATACTTAGGATATTGTTGAACGACCTTCTAATAAGTCAGTGATTGATTGTAAGTGGGTCTACAAGATCAAGACTAGATTTGATGGGTTAGTGAAATGCTACAAAGCTCATCTTGTTTCTCAAAGATTTACATAAGAATATGACATTGACTATGAAGAGACTTTTGCCCTAGTTGCATGTCTCATATCTGTTCGTTCATTATTAGATGTTACTGTAGCTAGAAAGTGGCCAACCTTTCAAATAGATGTTAAAAATGCCTTCTTGAATGGTCATCTCATCAAGGACGTCTATATGAAGCACCTTCTGGTTCATCTATACCTTCCAACATGGTTTGTCATCTTTGACGTGCTTTATATGGTCTTGAGCAAGCCCCTAGAGCTTGGTTCTTGAAGTTTAGTACCATTATTGCACAACTTGGTTTTACATCTAGTAATCATGATTTTGCCCTTTTTACTCGAACTATTGAAAATGGTACTACTTTTCTTTTGCTTTATGTGGATGATATGATCATTACGGGTAATGATGCAAATGATATTAAAGATCTAAAGACTTTTCTTCATTCTAAGTTTGAGATGAAAGATCTTGGTCCTTTGAGTTATGTTTTTTAGCGTTGAAGTCACTAATGATTCTATTGGTTTACATTTGTCTCAGACAAAGTATACTTCTAATCTTATTGCTCAAGCAGGTTTAACTAATAGCAAGATTGCATCATTACCACTTAAACAAAATTTGAAGCTTTCTCCTTCTGATGGTATGCCACTTCTAGACCCATCTTTGTATCAAACTTTGGTAGGTAGTCACGTATACTTGACAATTACTCGTTCAGATATTGCTATGCTGTTCATCTAGTTAGTCAATTTTTGTCTGCTCATCGATCTACTCATTTTGCTGCTATCCTCCAAATCCTACAATATGTCAAGGGTACTATGTTTCATGGTTTATATTTTTCCTTTAGTTCCTCTTTGGATTTGAATTGTTATTGTGACACTGATTGGGCAAGAGATCTTACTGATTGTCGTTCTACCACAGGCTACTATTTCTTTTTTGGTTCTTCTTATTTCTTGGTGAAGTAAAAAACAATTTGTGGTGTCCCGTTTTAGCACTGAAATTGAGTATTGAGCTCTTGCAGATGCCACCTCAAAACTTTTATGGTTATGATGGCAACTTCAAGATATGAGTGTTTCTTATCACTCTAGTACTCTTATATTTTGTAACAATCAAAGTGCCATTTAGATAGCTCACAATAATATTTTTCATGAGTGTACTAAACATATTGAAATTGACTGTCACTTCATTCATCACCATTTGTTTGCTCAAACTTTTTGACTTATTCCTGTTACTAGTATTGATCAAAAAGTAGATATCTTCACCAACTCACATGCACATGGTCAATTTCTTGTTCAAGTTTTCAAACTCAAGTTGGCTTTTACATTACCGTCTTAAGTTTCCGGGGTGGGGGGTTGTCAATGATAGTCTAGTAATGTTTTGGTAATATTCTAGATTGATTTGATATTAATTTAGAGAATATTAGATATTGATTTGATATTGATTAGGTGATTATAGAAATTGATTTAGTCATTATTTCTATTTATTGTATTTTTATTTTATAACAGTTTACCTCTGTATAAATAAGCTTTAAGCCTCATTGTAAAACATAAGTCATTATAATAAAGTTTTCATCATTTTCTCCTTTCTCAATGTTCAAAGTAATTTCTTCCCTTAGAGAGACTGACCCACGTAACCGTTCTTTGATCCTATCTTGTTCAAAGCTTGTTGTTGGGGGTCCTGGTTTACCCCCAAATAGGCCAAAAGAGAAGTTGAGGAAGTTTGTGGTGAAAACTTAGGAGTTCCTTGCTGCCTTCTTTCCCTTCTCAACCATCTGTCCATGCAAATTCACATCCGTTAGCTAGCATTGAGTCCTCTGAACTCTACTATCTGAAAATGACGGTTGTTTCATGGGGTGGACATGGTGTCTTGTTACTTCTTCATGAACTTTTGTTTGTGTTTGCTGAAGGTTTTGTGAAGATGGGTATGGTCCCTTTCAGCATATATTTGAGACCATGGGAGATTACGTCCCCAAGTAAAGTCCTATCAATCCGCATGTTATCTTGCATGGGGCTCGAAACATCACTTTTAGGTGCGTCATCAACTCCCTACCCATGCCAACAATTATCTTAACTTTCATAGTTATATTCAAAATATTGCTTCTATCCTTATTCGTTGTTTCCTCAACACCACTTTCCTTTTGAATTATGAAAATCCATTTTTTTTTTGAACTTCGGTTCTTTGTTTAGCATTGACCATCGGTAGCTTGCCCTTTTGTTTTTTCATTCAGACTGTCAGCAATTGATTTTGACTTCTTTAAAATAAGGCTGCCCCTTGTGAAGATACTAAAGCGACATTTTTCTTTTATGAAGAGTAATTACGTTTTTTTTGGGGGGCTAGTATCCTTAAACATGAAGATGAGGACTGTCTCCTGTAGGTTAGCTTTAAGTGTAGTTGTTGACAAGTTTTATTCCTAGCCTTTATCATCTGTACCAGCATCCACGGTCCTATAGTCGTTACCATCTCTTTTTTTCTTCCTGTAGATTTGCTGGTTGCTTGGTTTGTGTGGCCTCAAACCTTCCTTCCTGGGATTGGACTGTGTGGGATATTGGTTTATCAAGACAAAACTCTTTCGTATGTCCTATCTTTCCACAGTGGAAACACAATAACCAATTCCTTCATAAATAATGGATTGTTTCCTTCCCTCCACGTTTACAAAGCTCTTCAATGGTTTGTCCAAGTTAACTTGGACACATAATTGAGCGAATTTCCCTCTCTTCTAAAAAAAAGGTGTGGTTATCAACCTTGAGAAGTCCCCTTATACGCATACCAACTTTTTGTTAAGATCTCAATATCATAATATTCGAGGTAACTCTAGTAGTCTTGCCCAAACCCTCATAGATGAGAAGGATGCTTTAGAGGCTCTAACGTTTGGAGACGATTTTTTAATGGCAAGAAACCGCCCTTCCACGGACCATGGTCATTCCTTAATGACATAGTCACAATCTTTTAGGTTTTGAAACTTTATAAGAAAGAAATCACTTTCAAGATTGATAGCGTAAAACTTACCTTGGGTTTTTCAAATCTGATTGAACTTAAAAATCAAATACTGGTAACTAACGTTTTCATAAACACTTTAACAATCAGTGTATTGATCCATTTTGATCTGATTCTCTTTTTTTCTTCCTTGGAAAGGGTAATGTTAAATCTCCTCTGACTTTTCATTTGCTTCTGGCTCCTGGGACTCATCATCATCTGTGTCTATCTTATCATCCCCATGCTCCAAAAAATGTTGTTTGTAAGCTCCATAGGTGGCACCAAGGAGTGAATCTTTGTAAGAAATTACTTTTCTATGCGTGTTAGTTGATAAGCATTCCACCTAATGAATTTTCACTTGGTGAGTTGCTTTATTAGAGTGACCATCCTTAACCCTTTTTGTGCTACGTTACACTTCCTCCTATTTTTCTTGAGAGAGTTTTGTGATGTTTGCATCCAACGAAACAAGGAGCGAGCTAGTTCTGATCAAAGAATGTCTATTATGAGTTTCATGGAATAGAGATGTTGATTCTTTTACCTTTTACCTTTACAGATTTATCTAAATTCCATTGTTGCCCAAATATGAGGTAGAGAGAATCCACTAAAAAGTTCTACCATGTCAATTTTGGCAATGACAAAGTTTGCGACAACAACAATTGGCCATTAATATGACCGCAGTAGATGGTTTAAGTCTAGATAAAGTTGTTGACGACCTCAGAAGGCTCGTATCAAATATAATATTTGGAAGTTGTTCAAATTGAAGAAGTTAAAGAATAATTATAGGAAATGTCTCTCGATGATTAGAAATACATTTGAATAGATGGTGAAATTAATTTTAATAAAATTAAAAAATAATGTTAAAAATGAGATTAATTATTGTAATGGTGAAATTGATTTTTGTAATGATAAAATTAAAATTAATGATAAAATATATGTTTAGATATAAAAATAGTTGTGATAGTAAGATTAATTATAGTAAAAAAATTATTAAAAATATTAAGTTATTTAATATCTATAAAATTAATAATTTATTAAAAAATTATTTAATTATTTTTATGTCAAATAATAAATTTTTTAATAAACAATTAATAATTAATAGTTTGATCTTTAAAAAAATTATTTGAAACTTTAAAATAAAAAAATTTTAAAATAAAATAAAATAAAATAAACAAATAGAAGGTAATTACAGAAAAAAGCAACGATTGCTCTCCATTGAACCTTACAAATTTGTTATAATATTTTTAACATATCATATTGAATAGAAATTTTAAGTTTGTACATTGGAGGTATTGGTTTAATATTTTTAACATGTCATATTGAATAAAAAATTTAAGTTTGTACATTGAGGTATTGGTTTAATATTAAGTTATACTTAATATGAATATATTATGTGTACTTATGCATAATACTAAATACGATTATTTTAGAAAAATATATTAATATGACAACGTTATCAATTTTAATTTCGGATGTGTGATCAATTTTTTAAAACACAACAATGTTCATTATGTAAAATCTAAAATGTAATTTATAGTATCAGATATATAAATCAAATATTTTTTTGATATAAATATACAACTGATAGCAAATGTTTTTTTGGGCATAAACCTATAACTGATTTCACATATAAAGTATTAATTATGTTTTTTTGATGCGATTAATGAAAGTGTTTTTAGCAAGAAAATGCCTTCAATCGCCCTTAACAAAAACATTGAAGGTATTTTTTACCAAAATCCCTTCAATAATCTCTTTAAAAATTATTGTCTGGAATATTAAAGGTATTTTGGCAAAAAATACCTTCAATAAAATCAACTAAAAATTAATCGAATGTATTATGAAGGATGTTTTCTACGAGTAACGTCTTCAATAATCATAACAAAATATTTATGAAGGCGTTTTTGGATATAGTCGCCTTCAATAATTGACCATTAAAATTTATCGTTGGGGATATTAAATGCGTTTCAAGTCAAAAATGCCTTCAACCATCCCATCCAAATTTTGTCTATGAAATATTGAAGGAGTTTCTTACAAAATTGCCTTTAAAAATCCAAAAAAAAAATTTACTGATTGGATTATAGAAGGCGAGTGTGACAAAAAAACGTCTTCAAAAATCGACTTAATATTTTCCTATCGATTATTAAGGGCGTCTCTTCATGAAAAACGCCTCCAATATTTATGAATTTTTTTTAAAGCAATTGGTGAAAGTATTTATGCCAAGAAAAAATATAGAATAATTAATAACAAATAATTTGTACCTAAACCTAAAAAAAAGTTAAAGGACAGATCGAACCAATAACTTTATGGTAAACATCCGTACGATTCAAAGAATTTGTTAAGTTTAATATTGAATGAATTTTTAAAGAAAATAAATTTAATAAGCTGAAAATTTTTTATCTAAATATTAATGGCGTTTCTTGTAGACAACGCCTTCATTAATTTCATATAATTTTTTATGACGTTATTATTGAAGCATTGTCTGTCAAAAATATGCCTTAACTATTCATTGAAACTTTTAATAAAAAATATTCAATGCATTTTAGTCGAGAAACGCCATTAATATCAAATTTTGGATGACGTTTATAAGTAACAATATCGTTATTTGAATATTTAATAGCGTTTAGATAATAAACGTATGAAATTTTATAAAAACACGAAAACTAATAACATTTGTAAGTAAAAAGTCGTTACAAAACTGTCGCTGATACGTCATTTTACTAACTTTAAAGTCTGGTTTCTAATTGATGGTGTAGCATAGTGAAAATGTTTCAACCGCACCGCCACTCGTTATCCAGATGAATTTGTCGTGCAATTACACCTTTCAACCATGACGAATAGGAGTTGTGTTTCAATCTAAATGAACACTAGATCAAAATAGTTATCAGTGTCAAGTTGATTTAAATGGGTCGAATAGTTTTATTGACAGTGAGATAAAGCTACTAACAGTACCTATTAGGCTAGCCAGCGATCTAATTTGACTGTTGGAAATAGGGGTGGCAGAATTACCCACAACCATCAAGTTTCGACCTTACACAACAACATAGGGGCTAGTTTTTTTTTTTTTTAAATTGAGTTCAAGATGGATCGAATATGGTCAAATTTTTCATTGCAAATATTGGATCGGATCAAAGACAGATTTAGGTGACATCCTCTTCAACTTGATATAATATATTTCTCATAGTACCTTTGATATATATATATATATATATTGTTACTTACGGTTAAATCTTTTTCTCATTTGCTCTTTGACTCTTTCTTCCTCTGCATCTTTCTCTTTCAAGTCTGATTTATTTTTCTCATTTTGCTTCCTCTATCTCTCACTCTCCTGATCTCAACCCAAGTGATGGCCTTATCCCTTGTCTTTTCTCTCTCAAACCCATGTTAGATTCCTAGCAATCACCCATTTTCCTTTCCTAAATCTTTCTACTCATTTGAGCTTCATCAACAAAATTTTCTACCTCTCTCAATCTCCAGTCTCCATCCGGTGATCCATACTCCCAACCAACGGTACCCCTTCCCAACCAGAGGTAGCAGGCCAACAGCAGCTATTTTGCTTCAACAACCAAAGAGCACGAGTAACTAAAGAATTTGAGAGAGGCCACTTTTGAGAAATATAAAGTGTTGTATACATTTGCTTTATTTTAACAATTTCTTGGGATCTTTTTGCCAAGAATATTTTAGTGCAAAGATTTTCTAAATTCAACCTTAGTTATAATTTTACATGTATTTACTTTATTATAACAATTTCTTTTGATTTTTTTGCCAAAGAAACACACTAATAGTTAATTTCTTGGAAATTAGATGGTTTTACAAACTCAATCTATTCTTGTATGTTTTTAATGTTGCTTTTGCTTTTGGATTTTCTAAAAATTTTATAAATTTATTCTTAAATTTATTTCAAATTTTTATGCAAATTGGTAAATGTGATTGCTATTTACTTAGGCAGAGAAAGAGAAAAAGGAAAAATTTTACTAATTTTGATATACTTATTTTATAACATGTTAAAGTTAAGCAGGAAAAAAAGAATCCAATGGATTTGTATTATGTACTAATTGACTAATCTTGTATTTGTTTTGTAGGATTGAATACTATATTAATAATTTATATTTGAAATGTTATAAAAATAAATATAACATATGTCAATTTAGAGATCATGAAAAGATTGAAGCCGGTAATGCATGCCTATTGGCTTAAATAGAGAAAAGTAATATATTTTTAAAGTAACTAATATAAAGTTCTTAATATCTAGATTAATGTGGATATATATATATTAATTAGGTATAATGTATATATATTAATTAGGTATAATGTGAAGAGTAGCAGGTTGGGATGGGTAAACTCAAGGCAACTTACATAGTGTTTGGTTTTAGAAAACAAGAATAATTTTCTGTTTTATTTTATTGAAAAATAAAAAATATGAGCGAAACTATGTTTGGTAATTAAAAATGAAAACAAGTTCTTAAAAAATAAAAAAGAAAATGAGTTGAAATATGAAAATAAAAAAATATATTTTCAATTGTGAAAACAAAGAATGTACATTACTTTTTTTCTCATGTTTTACAAGTTATCATATTTAAACACTCTTAATGTCATTAATTAATAAATATATATTATATTTATAATTAGATAACATTAATAATAATATCATTGAATATTTTATTTATTTCCTTATTTTTGGATTTGTTAGAAAATAATTTTTATTTTCGTTTATCAAATATATTTTTAAAAAAATAAAAAATAGAAAATAAAAACTATTTTTTAAAAAATAAAAATAAAAAAAATAATTTTTCAAACCAAACGGAGCCTTGTTCTCTTTTGAGTTGATTTCATAACTCAAACTCCTAGCAGGGGTCGGTTAGAGATTAGCTAGAGATCTAGGGTCAGGTTAAATACAAGACAAGTAAAAACCTACCCCACATAGCCTTGATTCGTTGTCATCCCTAATTGAAAATAGCTTTGATAGTAGCTTTGGATGCTTACTTGGTTGTTTTTCATTAGAAAAAAAATTTTTCGACCATAAAAGGTGGTGAGTAATGGAAAAGAAAAAAAAAGAAAAAAGGAAAATAAAATATAAAAAATAAATGTAAACAAAATAAATAAATAAATAATATATTAAACATTTCAAAGTAATTACTAATATTATTTTTCATAAAGAATAAAAATGATATTTTAATACTTATTCCTTACCTATTCCTTGAAGGATTTTAACCAACCAAATATTTTAATCATATTCTTTCTCTATTTTGTTCTACAAATCAAACTACATAAAAACCACTTTCTCCCTATTTCATTCTTTTTGTATTATATTAGAATGTTTGATCGGGGGAATGCATTTTTTTTCGCCCTTTTATCCCAACAGTAAATAGTGAAACTACAGTTTGTTTAGTGGAATGATTAATGTAACGAATAGTCATTAAGCTTTATGCCCCATGGGAGGGGATATTTATGTAACATAATCCAAATTGTATTTGTATGGATAGTGATTTATGATTATAAGAAGAAACAGACCAAAATATAAGAAATAAGCACCAGAAATAGAGAGAAAATTATAAAAAGATAAGATATTTCATTTCATTCATAATGATCTCATTAATACAATGTGATTATATATAGCAACATTATAGAATTTGCTATAAATTGCTAAACAAAATGAACCAATAGAAATAAAGCATCTGACAGCTAGTACAACAACTTAGTAACTAATCAAATTCAGCATCACCATTCCCATGTCAGCTTCCATAACGATTACTTTTTGTTTTTGGTTTTTTCATCATTTCCAATTATATCCTCTTCCAATGCCTTTGCTACTGAGCTTAACAATTCCTGCTCTGTCCATAGTTATTGCATCAATTTCCATGACATTACTTTCCCCTGTAAAAGATCCGTATCCCCAAGGATTAAAAGAAGGAAATTGAGAACTTAACATAGTATAATCCCCCCACGCGGCATTATTAAAACTTAAATTAGACCACCCATAAGTAGCTGAGTAACTGTTGGGTTCCCTCTCTTCAACATCTGCTTATCCTATATAGTAACAAGGTAGACTAATGGCTAGCCTTTTCTGTAACCACTAGAGGTGTTATGCTTGGCACTATTTTTGGTCCAATTTTTTATTTAGTAAACTCACATAGAAAACAAAATGAATTTGTGTAATAGGAGGCAACTGGAATTTGTAAGTTATTAGACTGATTTTAGTTATAATAGGTATGGCCTATAGCACCTAGAAATAAATTTAAGATTCTTTTTAGTACCAATTTATTTTGCCTGTAAGGTAAAATCTTTTAAGTAAACTTCATATCCCACTTGGAACTTTTCTTCCATCTTTCTTTCTTTCTTTATAAAATTTCATATGGTGTTAAGCTTTCTTTAGTTGATCAATCCTTAATTTACTCAGCTCTTTCTTTCTTTAAATACATTGTTAACAACTTTAGCTCTGGCTTCAGTACTAGCATCCCAAAACAAACCAAGTGGAGAAAATCCATACAGTACTTGAAAATGAGTCATCTTTAAGGCTGTATGGTAACTTGTGCTATACCACCATTTAGCTAACAACTACTAACTGTTCCAAGATTTTGGTTAAAGGAAGCTCATACACCTAAGATATTATTCTAAACACTTATTTAGCCTCTCAAATTACTGATTAGTCTCAGGATGGTAAGTTGTGCTAAGTTGAACCTCTGTCTCTACTAAATTCATCAATTCCTACTAGATAGCGTTGGTGAAAACTATCTCTATCAAATATAATTGTTTTAAGAGCTTTATGTCACTTAAAGACTTGGCTTAATATAGTTTAACTACATCTAAAGTTGTATAATGATGAATAAGAGCAAAAAAAATGGGCATATTTAGTGAATTTATTTATTATCACTGATATGCAGCTAAATTTCTAAGATTGAGGCAACCCTTTAATGAAATCCATAGTAACCACCTCCCAACTTTGTTGAGAAATAGGAATTGGTTGTAATAATCCAAGATAGGCCATATGTTCATGCTTGTTCCTCTGACATATCACACTGTTGCACATAGTCTTGAATCTAGTTCATTAAGGTAGGCCAATAGAAATAAAACTTCAATTTATAATAAGTAGCCTGTGAACCAAAATGGCCTTTTTTGAGAAGAGTCATGTAATGCCTTAAGTACCAATTCCTTTAGCTTACCATGATTTCCTAAGTATACTCTACCTTTATACTTTAGTGTACCATTGGCATAAGTGAAATGAAAAATTACAGTGGCATAGTTATTAATGATATGATATTCTTCTTAGAAAATTTATCATCTTTATAGCTACTTTCCACTTCCTTTACCCACTTAGGAATAATTGTGGTAGAGATTAGGCTCTGTAGATTAGCCTTATTTTCATGTTATCTAGATAGAACATAGCCACTTTGTTCATAACACTTCTTTAAACTGAATTATATAGTCTAGCCCCAACAATTTAGTTAATCCTTTCTTCTAAACAATAATCGTCAACTTCTGTTCCAATAAGTGTTTTAAGGATTCATAGTCTGTTTTAATAACAAATGTACCATTCTCCAAATAATGCTTTCATTTAGATGCTACCATTAAAATGGCTAAATACTTTTTTCATATATAGGTAGATCAACATATCTAGGGCTTATAACCTTACTCAATAAGTTATAAGTCGACCATTTTGTGTTAGAACAGCCTTAATACCAATTGAACATGCATCAATTTCCAAACAAAATGGCTTAGAGAAATCTGATAAAGCTAACATAAGTGCAGTGCTCATCGCCTCTTTGAGCCTATTAAAAGCCAAATAAGCCTCATAACTCAAATTAAAGCCATTTTTCTTTAACATGTCAGTTAGTGGCTTACTAATAACACCATAATCTTAATAAACTTCATGTAATAGCCAATGAGTCCTAGGAAGCCTCTAAAGGATTTCAAGATTTTTGGTTGCTGTCAACTTTTGATGACCTCTACATAGGAAAAATCCATAGACACTCTTTAAGCTAGTATTATGTGGCCTAAATATTCAATTTGACTTTGTCCAAAGAAATATTTACTTCTCCAAGCAAAAAGTTGATTCCTTCTCAAGATTTCAAAAATAGCATGTAGATGTTCTCAATGTGCCTTAAGGTTGGCCCTGTACACTAATATATCATAGAAAAACACCAACACAAGCATCCTCAAATAATTAAAAAAATACATCATTCATTAAAGATTGAAATGTAGCAAATGCATTTGTAAGGCCGAAAGGCATTACCTTGAATTTATAGTGGCCTTGATGTGTCCTGAAAGTTGTTTTAAGAATATCTCCTCTCTAACTTTTATTTACTAATACCCTAACCTTAGATCAATTTTGCAAAAAATTATTGATCATTTAAGTTCATCCATTAAATCTTTTACCATTGGAATAGGAAACCTATTCTTAACTATCATGGCATTCAACTGTCAATAATCAACGCAGAGTGTGCAATTGCCATATTTTTTCTATACTAGTAAACGGGGTGAGGCAAACGAACTCTTACTGGTCTGAATGATGGAAACTGCTAGCATGTTTGCAATATGCTTTTTTACTTCAACTTTTTGATAGCGTGGAAACCTATATGACCTCAAATTAACTGGCTGAGCTTTTTT
Source organism: Durio zibethinus (assembly GCF_002303985.1). The sequence continues at coordinate 10,290,156 of NW_019167971.1, read as the reverse complement.
TTTCAATGGAATGCTATGATCTTGATTTCTCCAAAGTGGTAAACCTTTTGGTTCTTCAAAAATATCCTTATATTCATTCAACAATGATTGTAATTCAACTAGTATTATGGCTATTTCATTTTCAATATTGAACATACACATCTCTAGTTAACTTAGGGTCCTTGTTAACCATCTTCTGTAATTTCTCACTAGTGATGAGTTTTAATTTTGGTTAAAAATGTCCAGCTTTAAGTGTGATTGGTTGTCTAGCCTTTTGGATTGACAGTCACAATTTGTTGAAGTCCAAGGTTATTGGACTATATTTCTTCATCTAATTAATCCCTAAAACCATATCACTACCATTTATTGACAAAAACCCTTAGATCATGGGAAAACTAATGGCCCTGCATACACCATTCTAATTCTTTACACTTGGCAATGCTGTACAACTTTTCACCATTAGCTATTGTGATAGCTAAGGGATTAGAATGAATCAACTCTACATCATCTTTAGCCCATATTGGAGTAACAATTCTGTGTGTACTCCCTTTATCTATAAGTACATAAAAAGGTTTTTGTTTGATACTGCCTTGAATTCTAAAAGTGTTATGCCCCATATTTCTATTTAAAGCATTCATGGATATTTTTAGATTGTCCTCAACATGATTCTGCTCGTCGGCCTCCAATGATCCATTTTCAAGGCACTTATTGAATTCACCTTTATGATCAATTTTATCACTTTCTGTAAGAACATTTAATTGCTTGTTTTTGCAGACGACATGGCTTGGCATAAACTTCTCACCACACCTAAAACATAAAATTTAAGCCTTTTTTTGCTTCAAGAGGTATTGTCTATTAATGTTTGGGCTTTGGTTGTATCGTAGTTTTAGTGTTTAGTTAGATGGAAGATAAGGGTTTTTAGGGTAGGCATTGTTACCAGTGATAAGGTTGGTTTTGTAGAGCTATTTATGTTTTTTGTTTTTATAGTCCGAGGATAATTTCATGTAGTTTAGCTTGCCTATAAGCAATAGTGAGGGTTGTTGGCTTATTAGCTTTCACTCTTAGTTTTAGTTCTTCCATCAGATCACTTACAAAACTAGAAACAAAATATCGTTAAGCATATAAGGATTATACTACTGCTTATATGGCCTTAATTCTTTAAACCTCTTATGATATTTTTCCATAATGGTTCTTTAAGTCAATTTATTGAACTTTTTAATCACATCTGTACAGCTCTTGTCACAAAATCTCTAACACAAGTTTAAAGTAAACTCTTGCCAAAAAACTCTTTGTTTTTACATTATATACCCATTGAACCAAAGCTCAGCCTTTCCATTAAGATACATAACAGCTACCTCTAATTTTTTGTGGTCCTCAATAGAGTAAATGACAAAGTATTTTTTTGGTAATTTTTAATCTAGCCTCTAGGATTATCACCATAAAAAATTTACAACTTAATCATAGGTCTAGGAGAGAAAACATCCAGACTATGTTGAGTTGTTACTATTGATACCAATAGAGTAATTATTGTTCTTAAGAGGCTTATTAAAGTTTTGATAAAAAGAACTAATATTATCATGCTAAGATTTCGATAGCCATCATGATTTATTTGTTTTGTAGGGATACTTACCCTAGTCATCCATAATCATCACTATAATAGGGGTCTTACTCTCCTTCTTTGTTAAGGCACTAGAGATGGGTTACTATTGGTGGCCAACTCTGATTCAGATAAACTCATTGATTTTCTTTGGATTGAATAGCTCAAGAACTTGGTTGATGTATGACTAGTTCCCTTCCATATTTTCCTCCATAACCATCTTTTGCTCTTTGAACTCTTTTTGGTTCTCATCTAGCCTTACCTCAATGTATTTCTTTTGCTCTTCCTACCATCTAAGAATGGTAGAGTCTGCTGCACTAAACTCTCAAATTGACTTTGTAAGGCTTGTAATTACTCATTCATGGTGTTAAGTTGGTACTATCAGCCATGTGTGAGTATTTCTTTTGTTTACCAAAATTGTTTGGTACTTTGTAAGCTCTGATACCAAGTTGTAAAAAAATCAAAATTGTATTTATATGGATAATGATTGATGATAATAAGAAGAAGAAATAAACCAAAATAGAAGAAATAAAGACCATAAACAGAGAGGCAAAAATATAGAAAAATAAGATATTTTGTTTCATTCATAATGATCTCATCAACACAACATGATCATAAATAGCAATATTCTAAAATCTACTACCGACTACTGAATAAAATGAACCAATAGAACATCTGATAACTGGTACAATAACTTAGTAACTAGTCTAATTTAGCATCACCATTCCGACATCAGCCTCCATAACGATAATTTTTTTATTTATTTTTGGTTTATTCATTCCTTCCACTTCTATCCTCTTCCAACACATTTGCTACTAACCTTTGCAATTTCAACTCTGACCATTTGCTGCATCCATTTTCATGACAAATTATTTGTCCTTCCCCTCATGGAAAATGGTAAAAGCTATTACTCTATCGCGAATTAAAAAAAATACTATTTACAAGATCATTTTGCCTTTTATAAAATTTTTGTAATTCTAATCTATTTTTTTCTTTTTTCATTTTTCTAATAGAATAGTTCTTTGAGAAATGGGGTCTTCGACTATTAGAGCTCTGACCAACTGCAAGTGCAATTTGCAACACTTATCTAGTGAACCAACAACCATAATCGATGGTTGGCAAAGCCAATATTGCATACCAACGGCCAAAATCGATAATTAGCAAAGCAATTTGACCCATTACGACGAGATGTGATTGTTACCAATCTTAATCTAGTTTGTTGACAGCTTAATTTAGTCATTGGCAGCACAAATCTCATATATAGACGTCCAGATATGGTTGTTGATAACATTGATCTAGCATATTAGTGACAACTCTGGTCATTGGTAGCTTAAATTAAAAGCTCTCAAAATAATGCTAGTATCTATTGGTGGTAGATGAAAGAAATTAAAAAAAAAAAGAAAAAAGGAAAAATATATAGAAGAATGTTGAAAATTTTTAGTTAATATACAATTTTTATAAAATTTATTTTTAATTTAAACTAAAATATAATTTAATATAAAATGTTAATGATGTTAATAATTGTCTTTATTTTGCTTTCAATTTAATAATACAAAGATTAAATTACTCAATATCTTAAAAAAACTAAATTATTCAAAATCACAGTGGAAGGATTAAATTACATCTTTTCCTATAATAAGGACAATTTGGCCCATTACGACAAGATGTGGTTGTTACCAATCTTGATCTAGTTTATTGACAGCTCAATTTAATCATTGGCAGCACAAATCTCATATACAAACGTCCAGATATGGTTGTTGATAGCATTGATCTAGCATGTTAGTGACAACTCCGGTCGTTGGTAGCTTAAATTAAAAGCTCTCAAAATAATGCTAGTATCTATTGGTGGTAGATGGGAGAAATTAAAAAAAAAAATGACAAGAAAAAATAGAGAAAAAATGTTGAAAACTTTTAGTTAATATATAATTTTTATAAAATTTATTTTTAATTTAATCTAAAATATAATTTAATATAAAATGTTAATGATGTTAATAATTGTCCTTATTTTGCTTTCAATTTAATAATCAAAGATTAAATTACTCAATATCTTAAAAAAACTAAATTATTCAAAATCACAGTGGAAGGATTAAATTACATCTTTTCTTATAATAAGGACAATTTGGCCCATTACGACGAGATGTGGTCGTTACCAATCTTGATCTAGTTTGTTGACAGCTCAATTTGGTCATTGGCAGCACAAATCTCATATACAGACGTCCAGATATGGTTGTTGATAGCATTGATCTAGCATGTTAGTGACAACTCTGGTCGTTGGTAGCTTAAATTAAAAGCTCTCAAAATAATGCTAGTACCTGTTGATGGTAGATGGGAGAAATTAAAAAAAAAAAAGAAAAAGGAAAAATATAGAGAAAAAATGTTGAAAATTTTTAGTTAATATATAATTTTTATAAAATTTATTTTTAATTTAATCTAAAATATAATTTAATATAAAAATGTTAATGATGTTAATAATTGTCCTTATTTTGCTTTCAATTTAATAATACAAAGATTAAATTACTCAATATCTTAAAAAAACTAAATTATTCAAAATCACAGTGGAAGGATTAAATTACATCTTTTCCTGTAATAGAGGATCTGTTGTGTACTTTGACATCAAATTTACTATTAATCTTTGAAGAGTTATGATCCTAAGGATTATCATTGAATTTTGATGTAGTTTAATCACAGTCATAAAATTTGAATTAAAATCAAATTTACTAATAAAAATTTTATTTATTTTAAAATAAAAAATATATATTTATTATTAAATCATAAGAAAGTTTCGTGGTTACTTCTACGTAATTAAGTCCATTAGATTGAAACAATACTTAATTTTTATGGATACTATTTTAGTATTCTACATTAAAAAAAAAAATTAAAAGCAAATGTCCACATATCAGGCTTCTCGCTAAGCCTCATGTTTTTTCATTTCGATCAGACCTTGAACATGATGCTTTAAGATCAAGTTTAATCAAAAGATATTTTATATCAATAAATAATATATTTTTAATAAAAATTAATGAAAGATATTAAATGTTGTAATAATTTTAATTTAAATGGATAAATAGGGTAAGTTGAGTTTAAGTTTGGTTTTAAAGATGTTAATAGAGCTTGACTCGATTCAATCCTACATGAGGACACATCAAATTAAAACAAAATGATAAAAAAAAATTGGTGGATAAATAAAAAACTTTTTATAAAATATTTCAACTTTTATATTTTTTAATCAAATTAAAAACTATGATTGTGAAATTGTTATTGTTAAAAAATGAGCGATATCCTCCTGAGTGGTAAATTTATTAAACTTTATCTCAAAATAAAATAATTGTTGAGGTTTTTTTTTTTTTCTTTGAGGTGTCAAATGTTCTCATAACATGAAAATTGCAACAATTTTACTACCGTTAAACTATCATACTATAAATTAATTAATTTATTATTTTATATTTGAAATTCTTAAAGATTAAAATTATTTTTAAAATTAAGAGTCTAACTTATTAATAGATCACAATAATATTTCAGCAAACAATTTATTTTCGATATTTGAATTAAATTTCTTATTTCATAAGATACTAATTAATTCTTTTTTATTTTTTGAAACCATCGATACATCTTTATATAAAAAGTCCTATAAGGGACATTAGCAAGGCAAGTGTCTTTATATATATATATATATATATATAATGTTGTGCTATTTTAGTCAAAGGAACGGGTTTCTTTTATTTGGATAGGGGATTTGTCATTTTACTAAAGGAGTTTCTTTTATTAGGAGTATAGAGGAAAACTTTCTTCTATTTCTCATAAATGTTTCTTTTATGGGTTTTCATTTTTGTTTCAAACTTGTTGTCAAGAATGTGGTCTGTGATTGTTCTTTTTTTTTTGTCTTGCTTTATTTTTTTATGTTGTTTATTGGTAAAATTTGTTGTTGTTCTTTTGTTGTTTAATTGAATCTGGTTTTTTTTTTATTTTCTTGAGGTAATTTTGATGTTATACATTTTTATGTTGAATGGGGTTTGGGTTTTGTGGTTCTCAAGGTTGTATGTTGTTCTAAATGTGTTTTTTTTTTTTTAATGTGATGTTGGATGCAAATTGGATTGTTCTTCTATTTTTGGATTTTCATTACTATTTTAGAGTTTGCTTTGGTGTTTTTTTGATAAAATTGTCATTGTTTTTTTGTTATTTAATTGAATGTGATTTTTTTTTTATTTTGGATTTTCTTGAGGTGATTTTCATGTTATACATTTTGGGTGAAATGTCTAACATTAGACTCCTAAAACCCATATTCACAACAACATGCAACATCAGACTTTTTGCATATTTTGGGGTTGGATGAAAATTGGATTGTTCTTTATAGAAATAGAGTTTTCTATTGCATAATTTGTGTCTTTTTTAGGAGTTTTTTGTTTTGCATTTTGTTGAATAAAGTTGTCAATTTGTTTTTTATTGATTTTTTTATCTTAGGTTTTTTTCAAGCTTTTTGGATATTAAATTTTAAGGTAAATGTGCTGTTTTTTTTTTTTAATACATTGTATAGTTGATTTTTGTTTATCAATTATTAATAAAAAAGATATATGAGATAGTTAATAAGAGAAATTGGAAGGATTTTCAGGGTGTTTATAATTAGTTTTGAAGAATGAAATGGTGGTAATATTTATATACAAGTTTTGGAAAATGTTAAACCAAAGATATACTATGATCACTTTGTGAGGGTTTTAGGTAAAAGGTTTAGGTTCAATTGAATGTTACAGTAATAACAAGACAAATGTTAGTTTGATCAATCCCTTTAATTGATGTTTTAATCTTTTTTCGCCAATGCATTTTGTTCAAATAGTGGGGCTTTGTTTGATTTTAAGTGCCAAAAATCTAAGAATTAGAGAAGAAAGTTGGCAATGGTTATATAACAAACCTAAACTGAACACGTTTAAAATATTTAGCAACTTTAGGCAATGCAACAAGGGTAATATATACAACAGGTTCATCTTGCTTAACTCATTCAACCCTATGAACTGGTTCAACTTTTGTAGTTTTTTTCTTATTCCTTGTTATTCCATCCAACTGATACACTTCAGTGTGAATTGAAAGGTGATTTATACTAGTTCCCAACCTATTAGAAATCTCTAGGCTATTTGGTTAATTTAACATTTATTTCATAGTAGCTTATGAGACCCCTTAATTGCTCACTACTTGTAAAAAAAATATCCTAAGAAATAATGGATCTACACTAACAGAAGGAAAGTGAATTGTTGTTTTGTGCTATTCCAATTGGTAATCTTTTGGCCATATCCTTCAATTGCCATAAACAAACAAATAAATTCAAATTTTGAATGAACCCTTGATCCAACCAATTTAAATTGTCCACATAATGAAGTGATACTAACATAATTAATTGTTAAAAAAGAAATACTTTGGTATAGAAAGCCAAAATTTAGTGCTTAAAATTGAATGATAAATGCATTTAACAACAGTCATGAAAAGTGGATAGGTTTGCAAACAAGTAGAAATTATGAAGCTGCAAATGCTCTTGTAGTTGTTATCCGACTTTGGTGTTCATAAATTTTATGAAAGAAAGCATATAAATAAGGCAGCTATCAATATGAGTCATTTAGATGCTAAAAAATGCTATTTTGTCCATTTAGAAGTGGCTTGTGTTTTCTTTAAGAACTAAATTTTTCCCTAATTCAATAGAAACTTTAATAACTAATGTTTAGTATGCGTCTCATATTCATGATTAATGTAGCATAGAACATCTCATAAATATTTTAATAAATTATGAAGTATTATTTTTTTGAAGGTTCAGTTGTTGGTGTTAGGTTGTTTATGTGTGAGGTAAGTTTTAAGTTGTGGTTTTGCTATTCATATTGTTGTTTTTTTTTTTTTTTTTTTTTTGTGCTTTTATTTTTTTTTATTTGTGTTTTAAGTTTTTTTTTTTATGTGTATAGTTAGATTCTAAATATAGCATTATATTATGTTTTCTTATTTTGGGTTATGGTTTTTTTTCCCTACTTTTGGTTTTGTTAATAGAATATGTTTTGTGTTGAATTGTTAAGGTCCATCTATTAATCAAATCATATAAACAAATTTATATGAATAGATTTTGATTAAATTTGAAAGTTTATTTACTCTGTGTGTGTGTGGTTTTTTTACACCAATGGTTGTTAAATTGTGTTATTGATTAATTATTCACTGTATTTGTATGTGTGCAGCCAATAGTTGTTAATAAAGTTTGCTATTTTTATCGTCGTTTTAAATTATATAATTATTTTGTTATTTTATTTGTTTTTGTTCTTATAAATTATGAAGTTTTGTTTTTTTTCCAGGTTTATTGTCGGTATTAGGTTCTTTGTGGACGAGATAATTTTTAAGTTTCGATTTTGCTTTTCATATTTTTTCATTCTTTTTTTTTCCTCTTTTATGCTTCTATTTATTTGTTTTATTTATATTCTAAGCTTTGTTTATGTTTATAATTAGATTAAAAATATAATATAATATAATATTTTTTATTTTATCTTATTTTAGATAAATAAAATATTAAAAATTAATTGAATACACCAGGCGAAGCCGGGTTCACTTACTAGTTATTTTTAAAGCGGGCATCTTTTGAATTGTTGAAACGTGTTTTTTTCTTTCTAAATTCTTTTTTGGCAAAACAGAAACAAATCGGGAATAAAAACATTGTTTTCAATACATTTTTGTACGGATGCAGCAAGCTACTTCCACCAAGAAGCATAAATATTTTGCTTTCGGCTGGACATTGGCGCGTTTATATACTCCAAGAAAGAGAACAGCACTGAACAATCCGATCTTTTCTTTTTCCTGTCCTTTAATTAAAGCTTGAAAATGGAACCGCGCAGCTCATATGGAACCTCATGGGCTGATCAGTGGGACTACGGACCGGATCCCCTCCCAACCGAGCCTAGCAAGAGCAGCGGAGAGGCTAAGGCTAAGAATTCAAAGAAGGTTGATGGCGGCCTAGGCAAAACGAAAGCCACAGCAGTAACAGGCATTAAGAAAGCTAAGGTAGGAGTAGCTGCGGGTATTAATAGGATCAAAGAAAAGAGCAGCAAAACAACCCATTAATAACATCATGATGCTCCCTGCTTATCGTTTCAAAACATACAATTCGACTCCTCCTTTTTCTTCCTCTTTTATTTCTGTTTGTTCACTTCCCTTTCTCTGTTTGTTAGAATTATACTTGTATTTGGATCTTGGTTGCAGTTTGTACAACAAAAATCTACATTTTATTGATTAATATGCTTTTACATTTTTGTGTATGATTTGTTATTAGAGGATTTTCCCTTTTTTTTTTTAATTTCTATCGGAATATGGAAAAGGTTTTGATGAACACGGATGTGTCTAATTGGTCGGTCGAGAATAATGAAAGGTCACATTCAGACCAAAGTACAAAAAAGAGAAGAATGAAGATATATATTGACCTTGGTACCAGACACCAAAGTCATGTATTGTTCTGATTGGTCAACCAGAAATTTGATAGAAGTTGAGAAATGTTGGTAACCTGAAAAATATTCGGGGATTGGTCAAATAACCTTGTCAATCAAGTTTGTCAATTAATACAAAATTCTGACCATGAATCATTTAAAAATTAGGTTTTCGCAGCTGATCATCATCGGCTGTCTAATTCACATTGCCATGGGAATAGTTTTATTTCGTTTTCAAGACAATCTTCCAATTCAACCGTTTCTGTATGGAAGAATGAGAAGCAAATCTTTCCGGGCTTTCTAGAGCTCGTATGAAAATTGTCATTGTTGTAATAGAGATTTTTTTTTTTCTTTTTAAAATGACCAATTTCGAAAGTTGAATTTCCAAGCTTATGAATGTTTTGTCCATACTCTATTCCATTCTTTTAAGTAGTGTTTGGCCAGATATTTGAAGGAAGAATTTTATTTCAATTAAGCTTTTTAAAAATTTAAAAATGAATTTATTTGTTTGAATAAAAATAAGAGAATTTAAAACTTAAGGTAAAACTTAAAAAGGGAATTTGAGGACCTTAAAAATCTTTTTTGAAATTTTACCTAAATAGGTGATTTTTCAAAATTCTCCCACGTCCTTTTTTTACTGTACATGATTCATTATAAAATTAAAACTCAAAAAATAAATATCATTTTATTTAATTGTAATATATATTTTTTATTTTTTATATTATTAATATTTATCTATTTTTACAAATCTAATGATACCCTATTGTATATTTTATTACATACACATATTTATCTTTAATATCATTTTTTATAATTATTTTTTATCTCATTAAATTCAATAGACTAAATTTTTTAAGAAATATTTATTCAAACAAAATAATTACAAATGCTAATATTTTTAAATTTAAAATACTTTCATTTCAAAATTTTTTAAAATTTTAAAATTTTCATTCAAATGCCAACTTTTAATGTCGGCTTTTGCCTCTTTAAAATTCCCCTTCAAGAATTGCAGGGTTATATGTGGCTCCTGAATTCCCCTGTAACATGATTAGGAGCTATTTAAACTTGTATATATCACATTTACTTTATCCAAAAGAAAACAAAAAGAAAATGAAAACGAGCGGCATGGAAGAGATCATATAGATCAATTTTCAAGTAACTTCCATGTTAAAGGTATGGAGTTAATGATACATATGTGGTATTTGACGCAAATCAGCTTAAAAAACGTTACTGATAAAAAGAAGTAATATGAAATGGTTAGGTCTGGGCTGCGGAAGGCGAAGACTGGATGCCGATGGTCCCTCTGCTGTAGGGGAAGTAATGTCAAGCAAATGAACCTCAAAAGCTCTACACTGTGTCCACACAAAACTGCAAGAAACAAAGGCGTATATTTGGCCGTCTGCTCTGAGTCCAAGCCACAGAAGTAAGTAGAACGGACAGCAACTTTTTGTCCCTAAGTTTAGCTAATCAAAGACCAAGTGAAAGTTTTTATTAAAAATTATTTAATAAAAATTAAAGTAAAAAATAAAAATCATAAATTAAAAAATTTTGTTACATAAATAAAACTATAAAACTTTAAAAAATAATATATTTTGATATATTTTTTAAATAAGTATTCTTAATAAAAATTTTGACATAATTTTTATTATTAAATAAATATTTATCAAATTTAAATTATAAATAATTTATTTTAAATAAGTCTTTTACATATTTTTAATTTTTACGTTAAATTTTATTAATCAATTAATTTAAATTTTTTATTAAATTTTTATTAAATTTTCTTTTAACAAATTTCCCAAACGTCGTAACAAATTTTGCCTAACATTTATCTAAAAAAAAAAAAAAGGCCGGCGGAAGCGCTTATTGCAATAATTTAGCTCACGTGCCATGTCCACCCTTGTCGTGTTCCTCCTGTACTCTACCCTCAAAAGATCCAAAGAAGATCCCCACTTTCAACATACTACTACCTACTTTGCCAAACCAGGTGCAACAATTTTGAGTTCTCGAAGAACCTAGACTAACACTGTAAAGCAGATGGATAGCATTTTGGAGGCAACCTCTTTCAGTATTCCAGAATGCATTTTGGCCTCCAGTGGCCACCGAATGCCTCTTTTGGGCTTTGGCACTGCAGCTTCTCCACCTGTAGGACCAGAAGTTACGGAAACGGCGATTCTCCAAGCGATTGAACTTGGCTATAGGCACTTTGATACAGCAACTTTGTACAGGACTGAGCAGCCACTAGGTGAAGCAATCATAGAAGCAATTTCGCTTGGGTTAATTAAATCTAGAGATGAGCTCTTCATCACTTCCAAGCTGTGGTGCAGTGATGCCCATGGGGAACTTGTTCTTCCTGCCCTTCACAGGAGCTTACAGTAAAATACTGCCAACTTATATTTCCTCTTCTAATTAGTTTCCCTTTTTTTTTTTTTTTTTACACAAGATTTTCAGCAATCTACGTGAACATGCAAATTCTTTGGTCTAAACTGTTTGTCCTGCAGAAATCTGAGGCTGGAGTACCTTGATCCCTATCTCATTCATTGGCCAGTAAGCTCAAAACCAGGGATTTATGAATTCCCCATAAAGCAGGAAGATTTCCTCCCAATGGATTTCAATGCGGTATGGAAAGCCATGGAACATTGTCAAAGGCTTGGCCTCACCAAGTCTATTGGTGTTAGCAATTTTTCCTGCAAAAAGTTGGCTGACATCCTGGCCATTGCTAAGATCCCTCCTGCTGTTAATCAGGTAACTCTCCCTCTCTCAAATCACTTCAATCTGGTTTGAACTCTGGACAGCAATTAAGGAAGTTGTTCGAATTTTTACAAGGTGGAATTGAACCCACTGTGGCAACAAAAGAAGCTTCGAGAGTTTTGCAAGGCAAATGGTATCCTCTTGACAGCCTACGCTCCACTGGGAGCCCAAGGTACCATTTGGGGCAGCAACAGAGTTCTGGAGTGTGAATTGCTCAATGAAATCGCCAAGGAAAAAGGGATGGCCGTTGCTCAGGTACTTTTCTCACATTTTCTTCCCGACCCAAAAAAAAAAACTTAAGATAAATCAACACGCAATAAAGAATGCTGCTTACCACGTTACCCAAAAACAGATTTGTCTGAGATGGGCCTATGAGCAAGGGATCAGTGTATTGGTAAAGAGTTTCAACGAGGACAGGATGAAAAGCAACTTGGAGATATTTAACTGGTCATTGAGACAAGACGAGGTGAAAAAAAAGATCAATGAGATCCCACAAAGCAGAATTTGCAGCGGAGAAGATTATATCTCCAAATATGGGCCTTTCAAGACTACTGAGGATCTTTGGAATGGAGAAATTTGATTAATTTAATCATAAATATTTTTAACTGATGGTGAATAATCCACTAGGAGATTCTTTGTACTATCCAATAATCACATTGCTAACAGCATCCATGGTTTTCTAATGCTCAACCACATGAATATTTAAATAGTTTATAGCATATACATTCATAAAAATCAAATGGTTTATTGCATTCTATAAGAATTTTTACGAGACAAAATTGTGATGCTTAATGGGTCAAAGCAGGTTGGTATGGACCTTGGCATAGGGCATGGCCTTAAACTTCTAAATACACTCTTCATTGTGTTGCTTGATCTGAGTTATTCTAGGATTGGCCCTCAAAGGTGTGGATCCCTGCCTGTCTCCTCTACATCCTAGATATCGTGTGCTTGCAGGTAAGTCCTCATCTTTAACACCCACATGTGATGATTTTCTCCTAAAAAATTGGAGGTGAGGAGAAAATTTGTAAAAGCCATTTAAAAAAAATTAAAAAAGGGTGAAGAAACAACAGAGAGAGGGAAAGAGGTTTTTTTTTTTTTTTTAAGCTCCAAATCTTAGTTGTTCATTCAAGTAATCAAGTGGATATATTTTACTAGAAAAAAAGCATTTATGTTGGTCTTTGTTAGTAATCCTATATGCAAGCTTGAAACATAGCTGTGATATCATTTGTTACGTTAAAAAGTCTCAATTCAGATAAACAATCAAATCATCAAATGATCAATTTAATGTGATTCAACTTAATCAATTTATTTTTACAGATAAAAAAAAGATTCACTACTTATAAAAAATTATAAACACATTAATAAATCAAACACTCACAATCAATATCATAAACTTTTACATTCTTTTTAGTCTTATAAATAATTTTAACCAAAATACACATATGCCTATGTGCAATCATACATCATATTTATGTAGATCCTCTTATTGTCCTCTAATTCATTGAAACGTACGCACCAATAAAGATATTTTCAATCTCTTTTAGTCTTATAGGGTGTCTTCCCAATAAAACTTTATAACTCTTTTACATCTTTTTCACATACTTAATTTTATGTAAACTTACCTATTCATAAGCACATTAACTTGTCTATTAAGAATCTATTTTCTCTTAGAATTATTTTTTTACAAGTTTTTTTATCTATCAAGTAATATATAATAAATCTCAAACAAATCTTTTATAAAATTTGAGCTACTATTCTTAACAATCTCCCCTTAATTCAAATTCTATCAATCATCAATTTTTATGCTAGACAGGTTTGATTCCACATGCAACGGAAGTCTCACAATCATTTTCCTTTGTGTCTTCATGTTCCACGCTTAGCAATCTCTGAAAAGACAAACTCGTACTCTTTCAATGAATCAAGCTCCTCTAAGTTTGTTTCTTTTTATGTCTCAAACTTTTGTTTTAATATTAATTGTTAGAATCACGACAGCTCTAATATTAATTGTTAACAAAAAAACCCATAATCAATTAAACATTCAAGCCAAGGGAAACATAATTAAACAATAAATCAAACGTATAAAAGATAACAATTTAATATAATTTAACATAATCTATTAATGTCCACGGATGAGGAAAAAATTTATTAGTTATAGATAATTATAAATTCATCAATAAATCAATCTCACTCATAATAAATATCTATAGACCGTCTTTCTCTTTGGTTCTATAAAGTATTTCAACCTAAACAATTACATACTTATATGCATCTATACACCATATCTATGTAAATCTTTATGTTTTCTTACTCATTCAAACACATATACCTATAAGAACTATCTTAGTCTTTTCTAGTTCTATGGGGTGTTTATTCAATAAATCTTAAAACTCTCTTACATATTTTTTTCATATTTAATTCTGTAGAGACTTTAATCTATTTATAAGTATATAAACTTATCTATCCAGAATTTTTTTTAATTTTTTTTAAAATTTTTTATTTATCAAACATCTAATCAATCTCAAACAAATTTTTTATAAGATTTAAGTTATTATTCTTAATAACTTCATCAAACTCTAATCACTATGAATATATTTTTCTGCCAACAAATTGTTTAAGACTAGGATTATCACACAATCTCAAAAAATCGTAACACTATAATTCTAATACAAAAATATAAAATATTATTGACTAAGTTGGACTAGGCACGGTCATTCTCTTCAACACCCTCCGGTCCATTTAGTGGAATTGAGAGGAGCCGAATCCCCTTTTAGTTTTATTCCATCACTACAGTCCAATACTAATAAAATTATTCCTAAGAACTTGATACTCCCTAAAAGTCCAACTCATCCTCACAAATAAGGAATCCACATGTGTCCATTCCACCAAGTTTAGCTTCTAGCTCACTCATGATCATCATTTTATGATATGATAGAATGAACCTCAATTCTTTATCCGATGAGATTATATATCGCACAATTCAATGTGAAGCTATAAAAAGCTGAACAGAATATAAAATTTTTATCAACAAGTGGACTTAAACAAAAGGGCAAAGGGCAATTCATTACAAAAAAAAAAAAAAAAGTAAACCATTAATGTGAATCATGCAACACCTTAAATTCAATAGTCAAGTTTATTTTTCTTGACAATCCTTTCCATTTTTCTCGTGCGAGGTAGATCATACCAACCAAATAGGATTGAAAAGCTCGGGCTTGATTAACCGATCAGCAAAATTCAATAAAGTAAGGATTGAAGGAAAATAATTTTTTTTAAGTTCTTGAGAAAAAAAAATGGAAAGCGGTTTGGAGGCAACAAGTTTTAGTATTCCAGAACATGTTTTGAGGTGGAGTGGACAGAAAATGCCGATTACGGGATTTGGCACGGCATCCGACCCAGTTGAAGGATCAGAATTAGTTACCAAACTTGCAGTTCTCCAAGCAATTAAACTTGGTTATAGGCACTTTGATACAGCTTCTTTGTACGGGACAGAGCAGCCGCTGGGTGAAGCAATCACGGAAGCAATTTCGCTTGGCTTAATCAAAACTCGAGACGAGCTCTTCATCACTTCCAAGTTGTGGTGCATCGATGCTCATGGAGAACTCGTTCTTCCTGCTCTTCGGAGAAGCTTAGAGTAAAATATTTGTTTCCTATTTATATTCCTTGTGATATATCGATATACTATTGGTTTTTCCTTTTTGTCATTTGCACTGCAGAAATCTCAAGATGGAGTACCTCGATCTCTATCTCATTCATTGGCCTTTAAGCGTAAAAAAGGGGATTCAAGGAGTCTCAGGAGATGAGGAATACTTTATCTTCCCCATGGATTTCAGTTCCGTATGGGCCGCCATGGAAGATTGCCAGAGGCTTGGCCTCACAAAATCGATAGGTGTCAGCAATTTTTCATGCAAAAAGGTGGCCAATATTTTGGCAATTGCAAAGATCCCTCCGGCTGTTAATCAGGTAACTCTCCCTTTCTATCTGGCACACACCTGGCCTTCAAACTGGTTTGAGCTTTGAATTAGTGATACTGTAAGTGAAAGCTGTTTCAATATTTTCAAGGTGGAAGTGAACCCGCTTTGGCAACAAAATAAGCTAAGAGAGTTTTGCCATGCAAATGGGATCCTTTTGTCAGCTTACTCTCCATTGGGAGCCATAGGAACCAGTTGGGGCAGCAATAGAGTTCTGGAGTGTGAGGTGCTGAAAGAAATTGCTGAGGCAAAAGGGAAGACCGTGGCTCAGGTGCGTTTTTCCTCAATGAAAGAGTTACATAAGTGTTGTTGTTTCATTGTTGCCCTTGTTTTGAAATTTTAAATGAATCAAGACACATGATGAAAAGTTGATTACTAAATACTAATCCAAAATCAGGTATGTCTAAGATGGGCATATGAACAAGGGGTGAGTATAATAGTGAAGAGCTTCAACGGTGAGAGAATGAAGCAAAACCTTGACATATTCAATTGGTCATTGAGTGAGGATGAGCTGAAAAAGATCAATGACATCCCACAAAGCAGAGGCTGCCGGGGAGAAGAGTTCTTGTCCAAAAACGGTCCTTTCAAGACACTTGAGGAATTATGGGATGGGGAAATTTGATTTGGGATATTATTTCCATTCGCGCAGAATTGTTTTTCTAAATTTGACAAAGAAAAATTGCTTATATGTCACTCTCTAATAATTCTGATGACTTTGTTGTACTTTTTTCCCTTCCACCGCCTTTAGTGAATGATTGCTTAGTACTCTTCCATTTAATCTACTACTATAATTCTTTCTAAATTTCAATTACGTTGTAGCAGCACCATCTCACATTACAATAGAGTTGCTATACGTATGTTCAGTATGTACCCATAAAAACAGAGTATAATCCCATATCTTTATCACGAAGTGGAGTTGCCAAACAAACGTGATAATGCATTAACATAAATCGTGGCATTAATTTGGCATCCGGAACGTATTAAACAAATACTTTAAACAAATAACGAATCTGTCGAGTCATTTTGAATTCAATAATTATTAAATTTCTCCATAAAGATGATAGTATTTAAAGAATTTGTTATTAGAGATTTTCAAAATAAAATATGAAAAATAATTTTATATTGAAAAAAAAAAAGACAGATAGTTAAGTCTGTTTAAAATAGAGAGATAAGTTTGTTTAAAATGAATAGTATTATTAACTATTCAAAAATAGATAGTTTTTGTCTATTCAAAATAGACAATCAAGTCTGTCAAAAAAGATATTTATCTATTTATAAAAAGTTCCTCTGATTTTCTAAAAATACATAGAAAACAATTTGGAATTCTCTTTCTTTCTTCAAACTATATATTTCTTCTATAAAAGTTTTGCTAAAAAAATATTTATAAAAGTTCAGTGATCTTGTGATACACCGACGATTGCTCGGTGCATTGATTTCGTTAGCGTAAAACGTAGTCAATCATTAAGCTTCATTATATTCTCAAGGTTTATTGCCTGCAATCTTTTTGCACACCTACTAAGTAAATAATACAGTGGGGCCAAATAAAACCTTAAGAAAAATGGCACCGTTACATACTTTGAAGCCTTTTCTCAAAATTTTAGATTTACTAGAAGCAACAATTTTAGTTTTTCATTGTTTGCTCTAACAGTCTTAAAGTTTTATTCGATTCAATAATAGCTAATAATGGCTACTGAAGCAACGCTCAGGGAATTGAAATCTGATATTTTCAAATTAGATCGTTTTAATGGTGGCAATTTTCGAAGATGGTATAAGAATATGCATTTCCTATTTTCAACCTTGAAGGTTGTATATGTTCTGACTACTTTTAGACCAGAATAAAGTGAAACAGAAGAATCTATTGTTGTAACAAGAGAGAGACAAAAATGGGATAATGCAGACTACATTTGTAAGGGCCATATTCTGAACAATTTGTTTGATTGCCTATTTGATACATATCAAAATGAGCCTACTGTAAAGAAGTTATAGGACAAATTGGAGACCAAGTATATGACCAAGGATGCAACAAGTAAGAAATTTCTCGTTAGTCGTTTCAATAATTATTATATGATTGATGGATGTTCTATGATTTAACAACTATGTGAAATTGAAAAAAATGCTTAATTAGTTTAAACAATAAAATATGAGTATAAATGACACAATCATTGTGTCTTCTGTAATAGATAAACTTCCTCCATCATGAAAGGATTTTAAAAGAAGTTTAAAACATAAAAAAAAAAAAAAAGAAATCACTCTTGAGGCTTTGACTAATCATCTTCGAATTGAAGAGGAAATACAAAAAGCAAGAATAGAATTTCGGTTTTAGTGATGTCGAAGTTCATGTTTTGGAGGAAAGACAAACTATAAAGCTTGACAAAAAGAAGTTCAAGTTCAAGCATATTGCTAACAGGCCTAACTTCAAGAAGAATAAAAAAGTCTCATATTACCATTGTTGTAAGCCAAGACATTTCAAGAAAGAATGTTAGTTGCTATAGAAGAACAATGATTCTTCAAAATGAGATACTTCTGAAAATTTTATTGTCATGATTTTCAAAATCAACATGTTTAAAAATGATGAATCTTGGTGGGTTGATTCAAGGGCAACAAAACATTTGTACAAGAACAAAAGCATGTTCACAACATTTAAACCAAGTGAATATGACAGTGTTCTCTACATGAAAAATTCTTCTACAGCAACAATCAAAGGCAAATGGACTATTGACCTTGAATTCACTTATAGAAAACCTTTAACTTTGAATGATGTTTATTATATACCAGAAGTTAAGAAGAACTTAGTGTCCTGAAGTCAGTTGAACAAGTTTGGTTTTAAACTTATATTTGAGATAGATAAATTTATTTTGTTTAAAAAAAAATTTTTGTTAGGAAAAGGTATATGCATGAAGGAATATTCAAACTTAATATTATTAATAAAAATAAGAATGTTGTTTCTACTTACATAGTTGAACCTTCATATTTATGGCATTATAGATTAGGTCATTTAAATTATAGAAAATTGCATGATATGAGTAAACTTTTTTAATTCCTGAATTTAGTCAAGATATTAATAAAATGTAATACATAAATGTTGACTAGGATTCCCAGAAATCATTTTCCTAAGGTTAAAAGAAATACAAAGTTACTTAAGTTAATTCATAGTGATATTTGTGATATGCATAACATTTCTACATTATCTGAAAGAAATATTTTATCATATTTATAAAAGATTGTACTAGATATTGTTATGTTTATCTATTATATTCCAAAAATAAAGTACTTGATAAGTTTAAAATATATAAATCTGAAGTGAAACTTGAGTGAATATTTTATCAAGTACTTGAGGTCGGATAAGGGTGAAGAATATTATAGTCCAAGTTACTTTAAATCCACCGAAATAATTCACCAAGTTACTACTCTTTATACACCACAACAAAATAGTGTAGTAGAAAGAAAGAACAGAGTCTTAACAGAAATGGTAAATGTAATGTTATCCTATTCTGGTCTTGGACAGAGAGTTTAGGATGAAGCTTTATTAAATGCTTGTCATATACTAAATAGAATTCCTAACAAATAAGCAAAAATAACCCCATATCAACAATGGAAGAAAAGAAAATCAAATCTTAATTATTTAAAGGTTTGGGGATAGAGAGCTATAGTTAAAATTTCAAAACCAAAAGGAAAAAGTTGGATGAAAGAGGAATAGAATGCATATGTATAGGATATGCACAAAATAGTAATGCATACAGGTTCATGGTTATTGAACTAAATGATTCAATTTTGGTTAACATTGTTATTGAATCAAGAGATGCATTTTATTATGAAAATAGATTTAAATCTATTTCGAGACAACTACAAGCAATTCATCTTACAAGTGGAAAAGAAATTTCAAGTCCATTGGAACAAACTAAAATTACTAATGAATCTTGTCAAGAAATAATGATTAGCAAAAAGGTTAAAAAAGAAAAATATTATGAACCAGATTTCTTTATGTTCTTTGTGAAAAGGATTAATGAAAGCATAAACAATAAAATTCCTTATAGTTTTAATGCAGAGTCTAATCCTGTTCATATGAATAAGCAATGAAGTCTCAAGATTTTGCTTTTTGGAAATAAGCAATAAATGATGAAATAAAGTTAGTAATGGGAAAATAACACTTGGCTTTTAGTTGACCTTCCACCAGGTTTTAATCTAATAGGCTATAAATGGATTTTCAAAAAGAAATTGGAGGTGGATGAAACCATAGATAAATTTAAAGCAAGGTTGGTAACCAAGGCTTTACACAAAAATAAGAAATAGACTACTTTGATACTTATGCTCTAGTAGCTAGAATTACTACAATTAGGCTTCTAATTTCACTTGCCTCGATTTATAATTTGATTATGCATCAAATGGATGTAAAGATGATATTTTTAAATGGTGAATTAGAGGAGGAAGTATATATGAAACAACCAAAAGAATTTATCATTCCATGCCAAAAGCATAAAGTTTGTAAGCTTATAAAATCCTTGTATGAAATTAAGCAAGCACCAAAACAATGGCACCAAAAGTTTGATGAAAACATTCTTACTAATGGTTTTAGAATTAATGAGTCAGATAAGTGTATATATAGCAAATTTGACAATGACAAAAGAGTCATAATTTATTTATATATGGATGATATGCTAATATTTGACACTGATTCAAAAAAAGTTAAAGAAACAAAAAAATTTTATCAAATAACTTTTCAATAAAAGATATGGGTGTAGTGGATGTTATTCTTGAAATTAGAATAATCCAAAATGATAGTGGCATAACTTTGTCACAATCGTATTCTATTGAAAAAGTACTTAAAAATTTTGATCTTTTTTATTGTATTGCAGTATCACACCCATGGATTCTCAATTAAAATTAGTATCTAATACTGGTAGAATAAATGATCAATTGCAATATGCAAGAGTAATTGATTGTCTCATGTATGTAATGACTTGTACAAGGCTAAACATAACATTTGCTATTGGAAAGTTGAATAAATACACGAGTAATCCAAGTAACTTGCATTGGCAAATAGTTAAAAGAGTACTTCGATATTTGAATAACATAATCAATTATGAATTGTGTTATATTGGATATCCTTCAGTTATAAAATGATATTCTAATGCTAGTTGGAATACTAACATGGAAGATCATGCTTCTACAAGCGGATGAATCTTTGTACTTGATGGGGTGCCATTTATTGGGATTCCAAGAAACAAACATGCATAATAGATTTCACCATGGCAACTGAGTTTATTACATTAGCCATAATAACTAAAAAAACTGAATGGCTAAGAACTTTATTATTTGAAATACCTTTATGGCCAAACCAATTTTCCTAATTTCTATCTGATGTGATGTGAAACAACTCTAGCAATAGCATATAACCAAGTATATAATGAAAAGTCTAGACATATTGGATTAAGATATAGCTATGTTCAACAATTAATTTTGGATGTAGTGATCATTATAAATTATGTGAGGTCAAGTAAAAACTTGATGGATCCTTTAACCAAAAATCTAGCTAGAGAGTTGGTAAAAAACATGGATAGGGCTCAAGCTCATGAAATAAAGTCACTCATGACGAAAACTCAACTCAATGATTGGTACAACGTCAAGTTTTTAGTTCTATGAGACAAAATACATCATCTATATATGACTATCAACACTATAGTAATGTTTAATGCCATCCCAAGTAAAGTGCTAATTACCTATAATGGCAAAGAAATGATGAGTAATATACTCTTAATAGACCCATAATATAAATATGTTAGAGTGTTATAGTTACAGGAACACTTTTGATAGGAACTACCTATATGAGTGTAAAGTGTGGCCGCTTCTAGGAGTTTAAGAGCTTGGCTCTAACAACACTCATGAAAAGAGGATGCAGACACGTGACCATAAATGTGTCACTAGATACCAAGCATTCATTAAGTGTTGAAATCATTGTGTGAAACAAGTTTGGTTTATCAAATAGAATAGTTGGTTCAAAGCATAGTTTATCATACAATTTTGGTTAACTTTAACTTGTTTTCACTAAATGAAGGTTTAAATTAGAAAATACCTTCATTTATGCAATTGATTTCTAATATCATCATAAATCTGGATTATTTTGAAAATGGTGAAGGATTGTTAGAGATTTTCAAAATAAAATATGAAAAATAATCTCACATTGGAAAAAAAATAAAGATAGATACTTAAGTCTGTTTAAAACAGAAAGATAAGTCTATTCAAAATAAACAGTTTCAACTATTCAAAAATAGAAAGTTTTTATCTATTCAAAATAAACAATCATGTCTGTAGGAAAAATAATCATCTTTTTATAAAAAGCTTCTCTGGTTTTTTAAAAATACATATCTTAGTACTTTTCTTCTTTCTTCAAACTTTAGATTTCTTTTATAAAAGTTTTGCTGCAGAAAATCTTTATAGAAGTTCAATGATCTTATGATACACAGGTGATTGCTCAATAAACTGATTTCGTTAGTGTAAAACACAGTCAGTCATTGGGTTTTATTGTATTTTCAAGTTTATTAGGTATAATCCTTTTACACACCTACTAAGTAAATAATACGGTAGGGGTGTATAAAACCTTAAAGAAAGTGCATTGTTATTCGCCTTAGAGTCTTTCCTCAAAATTTTAGATTTACCAGAAGTAGTAATTCAGTTTTTCAGTGTTTGCTCTAGCATTTGTTTCCTTCCATCCCATTGAGGATTCATCTTGGACAAGGAAATTGAAAATAATATTGATGATGTAATTAGTTACTATAATAGTAAGATTGAATATTGTAGCAATGACGTATAAATCAGTGATGAGATATAGATTTGGATATAACGATGAGATAAAGTGGAGTGTGATGTAAACATTAAGGTCATATTTAGTGCATTAGATAATAATCATCTTATATTATATTTAGTTTGTATCTAAAGAAATAGATATAATTACAAAGAGGATTAACCATCCTTTTGGTATAAAAAATAGAAAGGATTCTTTTTAATCTATAAAATTAAATTTACATATTCTATTATACCCTTAAAAATTACATCAATAATTTAAATTGTATAAACTTTGAATAAGGATAATTTTGATCAATAAATAAATTATATTATCTTAAACCTTACACACATCAAATACAAGATAAGATGATATTATTTAATTTAATCTTATTATAACATCATCTTATTTTATTATACCAAAATCTTGTATACCGAACATATTCTAATTTATTTATTAGTCAAATTATTTATTTATTAATCAAAATTATTTTTTTTTTAAGTTTATATAATTTAAATTATTGATGTGAATTTTAAAAATATAATAAGATACGTAAATTTAATCTTATTGATTAAAAATAATTTTCTTCACTTTGAGATGATTAAATCATCTAATACCAAAAGGATGATAGAGTATAATCATCCAATCTTATTATGATTTAATTTAAACTTTTATTTTAAAATTAATTCAATAAAATTTTTATAAATATTTTAAAAATACCTCGGCAGAGCGAGGGCAACAACCTAGTATTAATTATATGCGTCCCTTTTTAAAAAATAATCGACTGTTTGATAAAAAATTAATCGACTGCTCTATAAAGAAAATGGAACCAATTGACCACTGATAATTCCCCCTCTAATAAGAAAACTGAAAAGGGGATGCATCACGGTGGAAATCCTCCCACGGTATCACATCCCTGGCACCTAAATGGGATGTACGGCACAGTTAGAGCCAAAAATATTTCCAATCGTGTCACACTGTGGCATCGCTTCAATCCAATCGACGCCAGATTCAATGTAAGTGTCGTGTAGAATAGAATACCATGTGGCACTAGAATTGAATAATTATAAAGTTACAGTGAAAATAATTGGTCAAATTATGCATTAGTCCCTATACTTAGATGATATTGAACTTTAGTTCCCATACAACAATTTGCAAAAATTTGATCCTCATACTAATTTAATTTAACAATAGTAGTCTATTTGATAATGGTATTACTTGATCTTACATAATCGTTGACCATGCGATGCAACATTGACTTTAATGATATGATATTAACTTACTGACATAACAATTGAGATTAAAGAAATCAATTGTTAAATTATGTAAATGATCACTCAATTCATACAAAATTTCAAATTTAATTTTTATACTCACACAAAATTTGAAATTTAATCCATCTAATACAAAAATTATTTTGAATTTTTAGACATTTTCTAGTTTTTTAAAACATTAAATTTTAAAAATTGCTATAATATTATCTCATAATATTCTATCACAATATTAAAAAATCTATCATAATATCTAGTCATAATTTTCATATATCGTCACTAAATCATTCACAATTTTTTGTCACCCATATGAAATACTATTAGTAATTCTATCACTATTTCTTGTTATATTCTGTCATAAAATATAAATATGTTACTAATTTTATCATTTTTTTGTCATAATTGTAGTATATGGTAATATGAAAAAAAATCTCAAACCAATATATTAAAAATCTATCACAAATTTGTCACTATCTAATTTTAATAAAACTATCATTTTGTATTAATTTATCTAATGACTTAGAATTATAATTACTTCCCATAAGTAAGGGTAAGCAAAAGTCGATTTAAATCAACTAGACCAACCAAAACTAAGTGAATTTGGTTGATTCAATTCAATTTATTCGATTTTGATTATAATCAATTTTTTAAATCAATTAAATTGATTAACTCGGTTGGTTTTTGGTTTTTAAAATTGATAACTAAACTAATTGAATTAATCAATTTTCTAATAAGTAAAGATAAAAAATTAAGATGAGTATTTTATTTTTTTTTCTTGTAAAATATTGTTGAAATTATTAAATTCTTTAGCGATTTAGTTTGAATGATACTTGAGTTTAAGTTTTATTGAATTGAATTTATGATTAAATAATTACTCATAATAGGAAAAAAAATAATTAAAAAAATCAATTATTTAATCGAACCAACCAAACTGAACCAATTTTGGTTGGTTCGTTATGGTCGATTATTTAAAAATTTTAGGTCGGTTCGGTTTATTTGTTGAATAAAAGTCAATTAAGTTGGTTATTAATTTTTTTAAATCGAACCGATTGAACTGATCAATTGCTCACCTCTACCCATAAAGACAAAACTATCCATAAAATAATATTTCTATTGCTTTAAATTAAACCTTATTTAAATGATTTTTTATAATCAAATATAGCTAGGTTTAAGATTCTAAATTGAGAATATAGGGTTTAATTTAAAGGATATATTCTCAATTTAGAATCTTGAACCTATATTTGATTATGAAAAATCATTTAAATAGGGTTTAATTTAAAAAGAATAGAAATATCGCTTTATGGATAATTATATCCTTATAGGATGTAATTATAATTTTAAGTCATTAGATAAATTAATAAAAAAATAGTTTTATTAAAATTATATAGTGACAGATTTACATTATATATTGATAAGTTTATAATAGATTTTTAATAGATTGATTTAAGATTTTTTTCATATGGGCACAATAAACTACAATTATAATAGAAAAGTGACAAAATTAATAATAAATTTATATTTTATGATAAAATGTAATAAGAAATAGTGACATAACTAATAATAATATTTCATATGGGTGACAAAAAATTGTAACAGATTTAGTGACAATATATGAAAATTGTGAGTAAATATTGTGATAGATTTTTTAATATTGTGATAGAATATTATGAAAAAATATTGTAGCAATTTTTAAAATTTAATGTTTTAAAAAATTAAAAAATTTTCAAAATATTTTTTTATTAAAAGGTAATTTTAGATTTTTTGCGAGTACAATGATTAAATTTTAAATTTTTGTGAATAAAAAATTAAATTTTAATTTTCATATAAATATAAAAATTATTTGTATAATTTAACAATTAATTTTATCAATCCTAATTGCTACATCAATAAATCAACGCCACATCATTTAAATCAACGCAATGTTAGTATGGTCAGCAACCACGTCAACTAATTAAATAGAGATTAAGTAATACCGTTATGAATTGGACCAACATTATTAAATTAAACTAATACGATGATCAAATTTTTATAAATTATTATATAAAGACTAAAGCTTAAATTTCATGTAAGTATATGAACTAATTGAACAATTTGACCAAATAATTGGCATGTAACGAGATTTATAGCATCCAGAGAACTAAAGAAGATCCACAAGCTTTGCTTCACTACCGCCTCCTGAAGTCAAACGTGAGCCAAAAGCAGTGTTTTGAAAAATTGAAAAACTAGATTAACGCCGCTAAGAAGATGGCATGCAGTTTGTTCATGGGGGCTACTTCATTCAGTATTCCAGAGCATGTATTGGCCCACTGTGGCAAGAGAATGCCACTTTTGGGCTTGGGAACGGTAGCCTCCCCACCTGTAGGATCAGAAGCTACAAAAATGGCAATTCTCCAAGCAATCAAACCTGGTTATAGACATTTTGATACGGCTGCCAAGTATGGGTCAGGGCCGCCGCTGGGAGAAGCAATTAAAAGAACTTTCGATTGGACTAATTCAATCTCGAGACGAGTTCTTCATCACGACCAAGCTATGGTGCGGCGATGCTCATGGAGAACTTGTTGTCCCTGCACTCAAGAGAAGCTTACAGTAAAAAAAAAAATTGCTCACTTTCTATAACCTCAGTATATGGAAGTTTTCTCAATTCAGTCAAGGGTAACATGATATTACTCTTGTCAAAAACCTTTTATTTTCCTGCAGATATCTCAAGTTGGAGTACCTTGATCTCTTTCTTATTCACTGGCCCATCAGCTCAAAGCCCGGGATTTATGAATTTCCAATAAAGGAGGAAAACTTCTTCCCCATGGATTTCAATTCTGTATGGGCTGCCATGGAAGATTGCCAGAGGCTTGGCATCACAAAGTCTATTGGGGGTCAGCAATTTTTCCTGCAAAAAGCTGACTGACATCCTCGCCATAGCAAAGATCCCTCCAGCCGTTAATCAGGTAACAGTTCGCTCGCTCGCTCTCTCCCACCCTCAATTTGGTTTGGAGTAATGATAGTGAAGATGCTATAATGTTTGCAACGTGGAAATGAACCCACTGTGACAACAGAAAAAGCTAAGAGAGTTTAGCCAAGCTAAGGGGATCCTTTTGACAGCTTACTCACCGCTGGGAGCCAATGGAACCAGTTGGGGCAGCAATAGAGTACTTGAGCGTGGGGCTCTGAAAGAAATTGCCGAGGCAAAAGGGATAACTGTTGCTCAGGTGCTTTTTCCCCCCACAAACGTTGTTCTTTTTTCTTTTTTTCCGTTGCTTTTTTCCCGTCTGGGTTTGACTTTTGGAAACTTAAACAAATCGAGACACATTGAAAGTTTGGTTAATCACTCCAAAAACAGACGTCCCTGAGATGGGCATACGAACCAGGGGTCGGTATAATAGTGAAGAGTTTCAGTGGTGAGAGAATGAAGCAAAACCTTGATATATTCGATTGGTCACTGAATGAGGATGAAATCCCCCCTAGCAGGGTGTCCCCGCGTGAATTACACCTCCAAATATGAACCGTGCAGGACAGTCGAGGAGATCTGGGATGGTGAAATGTAATTCATCATAAATAAAAAGCTTGATTTCCACCTCGCTTGCAATAATTCCGAAAGCACCAATCGAGCATCAGATGTTTGTAATCACGAATGAATAACTGATTCAACTAGTACATAAGTGTTGTTCACTTTATTAAAATAGATTATACTATTTACATAAATTGAGTATATCTACCAGGAATCAAGAAGCATAAATAGTGCTTGTACAGTTGTAGGACTTTTCCAGAAAGGCATCTTCGCATTAAATAAATGACGTTATATGGCGAGCCCTTGACTACAAACAGATCCCAATCAAACTTAACAACTCATGGGCCTCTCATAAATTGGAGGTAAAGATGGGCAATTTTCATTCATGTTAGCATATGGCTCTAAGGTGTTATATTGTGGCAAGTCCATCCAGTACTCACCAAGAATCTGACAGAATGGAAGCCTACCATCCTCGTTGTTGCACCAACTTGGCAGTCGTGTTTTGTTGTTCTCAAAAATCTTAAGCATGTAGGCATCCCGAATCTGTAAATAAAACTCATTTCATAACTATAAGATCAAGTCAAAACAATAATGAAATTTAAGGAACACCAAAGTATTGATGCTTACAGTGAATTCAGTTACTTGAATTGAGTTAGAAATAGGACCAAAGACCCCAGCCTCTTTATACATCTCAAGGATAAAGGCAACACATGTTGTTGACTTTCCATCACTGTATACCCATTCATCTTGTTCTGGGACGGTGAGTAATTGATCAAAAGCCATGCCACGCTTTTCAGTCTCCTCTAAAATTTCGTACAGATCCAAATTCTACAAAAATACATGAGTTCGAAGCAATAAATTCATCAGATCAAACAAAGTGTCGGTAATCCAAACAACTCCACCATAACAGAAAGAGACAGAGAGGGGGCAGAGACTGGTTGGAATTAACTATTTCTCGTAAAGTAACAATTATAGATTCATAAAAGTAACAAAGGAAAGCACAATACCTCAGTCCCTAACCGCTTATTTAGTGCTTCATTCCACATATTTGCGGCATATGCTGGCTGCACTCTAGTCCACATAGACATGACAGAAATGACCTGCAGTCAAAATTGTCTAGTTAGGACTAGGGAAATAAGCTTTTAGCAAGCTCAGTATCCAATGTTTTTGCCAGTAAAACTATCTGCTCCATCATGAACACAATTTCAGCAGAGCATACTCGGGATGCAAAGAATGATCAGAGAAGATACCTACCAAGTGAGCATCAAGAGGTGGTGGATAGTTGTCAGCTACAGTGTCTATCCAACTAAATATCATGTTGTGATAACCATATGGCTTGCCTGACATGCTCCGAGCATACTCCCATGCTGCAGTGGCATTGAAGTTTGCACGTATATCTGGATGTAAAGGAAGCAAGGCTATCTGTGGATTAGAACTATCCTTCAGTGACAACTTCCACCATTCATCCCATGGAATAACCACTATAATTTCTTCACCCTGCAAAATTTATGCAAGCAAATGGCATAAGGAAGAAACCCCCCTTGATAGCACTAAATATATAGTGTTTACAAGTCCTTTTTTGTGCAAGAATTCTGAAATTTGATTGAATATGGTGCCTTTAATGATTATTTTCTTGATCTTTAGGTACAATGCACATGGGACGTGAAAACCATACAATTCATGTAAGATGGTGCAATATTCTGCCAAGAGCAAGAACCATGCAATATCAGCCATATATTGGAGTTTATAGCCAGACCACTTAGCCAAGAAAAGATCATGATGAATTAGGCTAAAGAAGTTGTAGCAGTAAGAGGACTCTTTGTGTATCTTAAAAGAGTTTACCCCAAGAAGAACACTACAAAGAAGGATAAGGATAGAGTTATGATACAAGGATTCCTACATCTATTCGGCCAAGAAGAAATCTTATGGAGCCAGGACTCTTTGATTATCTTGAAAGAGTTTTTTGGCAAGATAAATACTTTTAAGAGATAAAGATGAGAGTCTACTCAAGGACTCTTGAAGATTTATCTCAAGAGTTTTAACCTAATACAACTACTTTAAGAAGATAAGCTCTTGGATATTCACTCAAGCCAAAACTCCATTGAATTCAAGATAATGATGACATGGCAAAACACATCAATATGAAGGACCAATCCTGGAATCCCATTTGGCCACACAAAGACTCCCATGTTCAGCCAACTCCTTTAAAGATCAAGACAAACTTATCTCTTAGAGTTTAAATAAGAAAAGGACTTTGTAATCCCAATCCCTTTCTTGGCCTAATCTACCTCTATAAAAGGCTCGGCCTCCTCAACATTCCTCTCCTCACTTCTCTTCTTTCTCTTAGTTTCATTAGTTTTTTATTTCATTAGTTAAGGTGACAGATTTGCCAATTACCAAATTCTTGTTCTTTAATTCTTTTTCAATCAAGAAGTATTTTCATTCAAAAATTTCTTTTCTTGTTTTCTTGTTTGCAAAATCTTGTTCTTGTTTTCTTTACTATTCAGCAAAGCATTCTTTTCCAAGATTGATCCAAGTTTTCTTTATTTTCTTGCAAGATTCAACTACATGTTCCTTCTTGATCTTTAATTTCTTTCATGCAACTTTTATTTACTTTCAAAACAATTCGGCATCTTGTCTACAATCTTTTAAATCTTTACTTTATAATCTTTTAAGTTTTGATGAAGTTTAGAACCCTGCCATACATTACTTTTAATCTTTACTTTATCCATATCTATTTAAATCTTGTAATCCTAAATCCCTACAATTTCATTTGTTTAGATATAGAATCTCAACCTTTTGTCTTTGGTACTTGTGAACTACCTAACACTACATTCTATAATCCCCCTATGCAGACGATGCTTGGAATACTCCACTTTATTACTTGATTTGTGCACTTATAGGCTCTATACAAAAAGTAGCAATCAAGTTTGTGGTGCCGTTGCCGGGGATTATAACGGTGTTCTCAATATAAATAAGGATTTCTTAAACTCTTGTAATCTAAACACCTTTTACTTTTATTTGCTCTAACGTGTTCTTTTTTTTTTTCCCTATTATGTCAGATTTTTATGGCAGTGAGGCAGAACCTTTGGGGATTATGACAAGCGACTTTTGAGTATTCCCATATCCAACCACTGTTCCAAACTTCTTGACTGTGGAGCACTTTCGAATGGTATGACCAAGATCCACTTACAGCCATATCCTCATCACTTGCATCATTAGCTGAAAAGGTAAATGTTGTTGAAAGAAGGCTTAATCTTAACCATGTCAATTCAATTCAGAGCCCTTTTGACAATTGTCGTATCTATAATGGGGAATAATATAGTGATAGGTGTCAAGATAATCAATCCTGCTTTTACCCAAACACCGACACTCGATTTTGAGGATCATCCGAATTACCAATGGGGAAGCAGTCAAGAGCCATCATCCATATATACCCCAACCTACCTTATGAACCTTCCATCTCAACAATACTTTCTTCCACCATATGATCCACCTCCTCAATACCATCCATCACCACAACACTTTCCTTCATGTGACCCACCATCTCCTCATTAAGAAACAGAACCTTCCCTTGATGAATTCATTCGAAATCAAGCCAATCTCCTCGAAACCCAAATTGCCAATTTGAAAGCCTAAAAAAACATGTAGATCCAAGTTGGATGGGTGAAGTGGAGAGTATTTTAAAAGATGATCAGAAGAAAGGAAAAGAGGTGTATGTTGCTAACGATGATGATGACGACATGATGGATGAGCCCATGGTGGTGAACCTACCTAGCTTTGTGAAAATACTTGAGGAAGATCATGATGAGTACATTCAAGAAGAAGACCCTAAAGAGTTCATAGAAGATTCGGTTGAAGAAGGAAAGATGTTGATGTTAGTTGCAAAACCACTCCTAGAAACTACACAACCAGTTGAGGATGAACCACAAGAAGAGTATGAGATATCCAAAGAAAATCAAGATGATTAGGAGCCTATTTTGATTAATATGCCAACATTTATTATGATGGTAGATTTTGAGGACGAGGAATCAATTTTAGGATTTGAACCTCTAGAAGGGCATAGTATTAGTCCCATCGAAGTTGAGCCCATGACTTACAATCCGCTTTTGCTAATTTCCCAAACCTATGAAAATTATAATTTGAAATTGAATAAGACGGATAAGCCAGTTGATGAGGGTTGTTTGTGTGGGAAAACACTTATTTACAGCTGGTTGTAATCTTGTAATCTGTATATTTATATTTGTATCTCTAGAATTAAGTATTTGTATCCCTAGAATTAAGGAAGATTTAGTTTCCTAGTTTAACCCCTAGTTAGTTGTATATAAACCTAAGATTCTTGTATAATTGGAGATAAGCAGTTTTTCAATATACATTCAGTTTCCACAGTTTGGTTGATATATTGCTCAAACCTTTAGAAACACCCCCCATTAAGTTGAAGGAAAAGGATGGGTATGCACCAGTCATTCTGATGAAACCTCCCATAAAGGAACCTTTAACCTTAGAAACCAACCCTAAAGTTTCCATGGTTATACCTCTTTTGCTGATACTGAAGCCAATGCCCACCTATCATAATCCAGCTATACTAACGACATTGCTAGAGCTGGAAAATTTCGCCACAATGAGTGAGCCCTACTGCCAGTTAGAGTCTATTGATAAAGATATGGTAAGAAATAAAACTATTAAGTGGATAGATTCTGGTGTTAAGAGTGGGGTAGTTATGTAACCCAATGGACAAAGGTATGGTCAAGCTAGACCAAAACTGGTGCTGCTTAGTAGGCAATCCAAGTTTTACTTTAAC
Source organism: Durio zibethinus (assembly GCF_002303985.1). The sequence continues at coordinate 10,258,082 of NW_019167971.1, read as the reverse complement.
TGATATGCTCATTGTTTTCTTTTTTTTTTTTTCCTATGACAGGTATGTTTTTAATGTTTTTTGTTTAAGTTGTTTTGTTTTTAAGGATAAAAAGAAGCAAGGAGGATGCCTCATGCAACTAAGACTCGGCCTTAAAAAAAATTTAGGGAGTATTTCTTTTTTCCTTATTTTGTTTTTTATACATGATTCCATTCGCCCGGGGGAGACGGGGAAGAAAACTTTTTGACTTAAAATGATTTTTGAAATCTTAACCCATCTTTGCTTTCAAACCAAATTGACTTGCTAAAAATGATTATGCTGTTCACTTAGTTGAAGTTACATATATTCTCAAAAAATGACTAAAGTATGATATGGAGTTTTAGTTTGGACATAGTGAAACTTGAAATAATTCTTAAGCATATCTTTACTTCGGATATGATCTTTATGCGTGCATCTCTATTCTCTTTATATGAAATGCTATAATTTTTGTGAAGGTTTTTAAGATATGGATCTTCATCAAATTTAAAATTTGAATAAGTGCTCTAGAATTCACCTACTCAACCTTTGAGGCGAAATCCTAGATTGTATTTGACTCAAGAAATGATTTAGGCAGTTCTTTGGACCATTTGAACCTTTGTCAAGCCTACCCTATGATGATGCATCCCTAGTACCTTTATTTTGAGCCTTTATACTAATCTTTTTCTTTGTTTATTTTAGCCACATTACAAGCCCAATAAGCCTTTTCTTTGATTATTATCCTTTCTTTTGTTGTCTTAACCCATTGTGCTTACTTGTGTATTATGAACATTTTCTTGAATTTGAGAGGAAGAGAGGTGCAAGGAATGAAATCAAAGAAAAAAAAGAAAACGGCAAAAGCAAAGGCAAAGCCTAATAAAAGCAAAATATGGCTAAGTATTATTTTCAAAAAAAAAAAAGAGAAAGAAAACAGGAAGAAAAAGAGAAAAAAATGCCATGAATAAAACAAAAGAATAAAATGATGCCTCACAAGTCAAAGTATCAAAAAGAGCTCCCACTTGTTCAAAGTCCAAGAAGTTCAAAGAAAGTAAGCTTAGGGTTTATGAGCCTAAAATTTCCTTTCTCCTACCTTAACCCAAGCTTTACATTACAAGCCTAAAAGACTTTTTGATCTTGAATCAGGTATGTAAGTCTAACATTTGGAGAGGGGAGGGAAAAGTGAACATATGAAGCCTATTCTGTCTTTTAAGTTGAAATGTGATGAAATATTTTGCATTCTTTTTACTTAAGTTATATGCATGAATTAAAATTTGAGTAGATTCATATGTGTAAAGAGCATAAGAAATTGGGAGCTTGTTTTTTAAGGAATTTCTTCTTACTCTATGTTTATGCTTAGCTTTGTACTATGCAATAGTACATGATAGGAATTTTATGTCAATTTTAACTTTGTGAGTATAATGGTTTTTATTTTTGTTGATTTGAGGATTTTTCTTGAGGACAAACAAAGATTTAAGTGTAGGGGTGAGATAGCACTAAAATATATAGTGATCTACAAGTCCTTTTTTGTGCAAAAATTCTGAAATTTGATTGAATATGGTGCCTTTAATGTTTATTTTCTTAATCTTTAGGTATAATGCACATGGGACATGAAAGCCATGCAATTCATGTAAGATGGTGCAATATTCGGCCAAGAGCATGAACCATGCAATATTCGGCCACATATTGGAGTTTATAGCCAGACCACTTAGCCAAGAAAAGATCATGATGAATTGGGCTAAAGAAGAGTAGTAGCAGCAAGAAGACTCTTTGTTTATCTTAAAAAAGTTTTACTCCAAGAAGAACACTACAAAGGAGGATAAGGATAGAGTTATGATACAACAAGGATTACTACATCTATTTGGCCAAGAAGCAATCTTATGGAGCAAGAACTCTTTGATTATCTTAAAAGAGTTTTTAGGCAAGATAAATACTTTTACAAGAGACAAAGATAAGAGTTCTACTCAAGAAAGATTCTTGATGATTTATCTCAAGAGTTTTAACCTAATATAACTACTTTAAGAAGATAAGCTCTTGGATATTCACTGAAGCCAAAACTCCATTTGAATTCAAGGTAATGATGACATTGCAAGACACATCAATATGAAGGACCAATCATGGAATCCCATTCAGCCACGCAAAGACTCCTATGTTCAGCCAACTCCTTTAAAGATCAAGATATAATTATCTCGTAGAGTTTAAATAGGAAAAGGACTTTGTAATAGAGCATCAATAGAGATTCATCAATAATTAGATGAATATCTGTTCATTGAAGAAAAAAGCAAGAGCCTTAAGTCAATAAAGACTGAGAAGGTTGACTAAAGAACAAATTAACAAATTTTTTTATTAAATATTATTTATTAAATATTAAATTTTTATTTTTATTAAATATTAAATTAAGGCTCCATTGGAGAATTCAGACCTAAGCACTAATCGAGAAGCGATGGGGACGACGGAACCCGTGAATGCGGAGGATTCTATTGAAAACGAATCCTAATGATTTATCGGGTAGGATGGCGGAACAAACCAGAGACCACTTCATTTCTTTTTATTCTGTTCTGATTCTGAGAGGTCATGAGTTAACCCGACAACTGAAATAGATATTGAAAGAGTAAATATTCGCCCGCGAAAATTAATCTACCTCTACAAAGAGGCTAGGCCTCCTCCTTTGAAACACATCCCTTCCCTCACTTCTCTTCTTGCTCTTAGTTTCTTTAGTTTTTTTTTTTCTTTAGTTAGGTGACAGATTTGCCAATTACCAAATTCTTGTTTTTTAATTCTTTTTCAATCAAGAAGTATTTTCATTCAAAGATTTCTTTTCTTGTTTTCTTTTTTGCAAAATCTTGTTCTTGTTTTCTTTACCATTCGACAAAGCATTCTTTTCCAAGATTGATCCAAGTTTTCTTTATTTTCTTGCAAGATTCGGCTACATGTTCCTTCTTGATCTGATCTTTAATTTCTTTCATGCAACTTTTATTTACTTTCAAAACAATTCAGCATCTTGTCTACAATCTTTTAAATCTTTACTTTATAATATTTTAAGTTTTGGCGTTAGGATTAGTTGATTGGCATTAATCTTTGCTTCTCAAGTGACAGTTGGTGAAGTTTAGAACCTTGCCATACATTAATCTTTATTATTTAAACCCTATAACCCTAAAACCCTACAAGTTCATTTGTTTAGACATAGGTTCTCAACCTTTCACCTTTGCTACTTGTAAACTACCTAACACTACATTCTACAATCCCTATGGAGACCATACTTGGAATACTCCACTTTATTACTTGATCTGTGCACTTGCAGGCTCTATCAAAAAGCAGCAATCAAGTTTTTAGAACCATAATCTCTATTAAAAATCCCAACTTTTAATTTGAGATTCTCAGATCTTCAGAAATTATCTTTCCCTGACATAAATAACTACAAATCATACTAAATTTCCAATACCTCACTCACTCTAATTGGAAACACTCCTCTCCTACATACCCTCAACCCGACCAAAGAAAGAGGGAGAGGAGGGAGCATAGCAAAAAAATTGAAGTCAACTTGATAAGTTGTGATCAATCGCTGATAATGGTTAAAGGGTGATACATCATACATCAACTAGATAAGGTCCCAAAACCAAAAGCTATTGAATCCTAGACAGCACTTTACAACTATAAATTCGAGTTCTTTTATTATTATTTGTCTTAGTTGAGTAGTATATGCATAATATTTTCCTCTTACTAGACATTGTAAGATTAATGAAGAGAAAAGGAAGCAAAGCACAACAAATAATATATATATATATATATATATTCTGCAATCCAGGTGCTATTTATAGCATACCTTTTCATTTTCATGTCCTGATTCAGCAACCCATAGATTACCAATGTCATCCTTCAAGCAAACCGCAGTATGACCAGCGAAAGCTCCAGTCACCCATTTTTCTAATGTCTCAAATCCCCCCCACCGACCACGGATCTTTGACACTGCCAAAAAGTCACCAGAATGCACATCTTCAGGATTTATCATTGCACGCCATGACTTAGGACGTTTTTCAAATGAAGCACCCATGTGTGTTTTCAAAAAAGCAAGGTTGGCATTCTGACCCCAGATGGTATTAGAAAACAGAGGCAATACATCAACTAAAGAGAGCAATGTGCCAAGCATTCCAGATGGCATTAGAAATACAGAGATTCCATGCTGCTTTACCTGCTCAATAATGAATCAGAATGTCATTCCCATGCATTATACATGTTAGCAAAGAAATTTAGAGAGACAAAATTAATCAAAACATACATATTCCAACTCTGCAGTTTCTTCCCAAGAATCAAATTTCAATGTGTGCTCTCGAGCAGAAAAGTAGTAATCCCAAGTAATCCTGTAAGGTGTTGCAAAAACATAAAGATCCATACAGGTCCAGCTGTGCGCTTCAGATGTCTGTAAAAGAAAATTTTTATAGTTCAAAACGAAAATCAACACTCCAAATTTTACCATAGTATGTCAAAACAATCACCATTATCTTCAAGACTCGAGCCAAGAGATGCCAACCACTTTTTCAATATTTGAAGTCTACTAAGGAAAATAAAAGGATTTCAAGTTTTTAAACTACTTAAAGCTGCTAAAACTAATTAAAAAACCAGTAACCATAGTCCATTAACCACAAATGAATAACCTTAAATAAATTCCGTAACCCATATTTAGCATTGCAAAACTAGGAAGAAAAAAGCGAGTCATTTGTTTAACACTCTAAAGCAACTGAAAAAGAAAATGTAATTTGACTCAAACGCCATCAATGAACAGACAATTAATCACATGAAAATAAGTAAATTAACTTGTCAACAACAGAAATTACAGTAAAAGCTTCAATTATAACCACAGTCATAGTAATCAATAGACCAAAGAGACCAACCGTGAGGTAAAGAACTCCACCGCCCACTCCCGAATCGTTGTGATCTCTTTCGGTGAGCTTGAGACGAGCCTCGTTGCCGTCAAAGCAAGCTCCTTTCCACTCAACCGACCCATTGTTTGCGCTAACTGATCCAACAAAAGCCGGTAACAAGTCAACGGCGCTGTGAAGATTGTTCAACACCGGCCAAGATATCTGGCGCGGAAGCACCGGGAGAACATCTTTGACCCTAAAGGGAACTTTGAAAGCTTGACCAAAATCAACGCCAAATCCTAACCCTAAAGCACAGAAAAATAATGGTAGAAGAAAACGATGGAAGAAACGAGACATGGGAAGAACGAACCAGTTGAACTGGGTTGGGATTGCGGATCGAGAGAGGGAGAGGATTGAAAATTGCCCTAAAATTAGGGAGCCATTAGGGTTTTGAGTTGGATGTTGAGGGAGAAAGGTCCGTTCGTGAGTTGGGGAAATCTTGGGTTAGCTTTTAAATTGACTTTTGTTTCGTTGACGATAAGGAATAGGAGTTTTGTTTTGTTTTGTTGACGACTATGGAAACCTGGCAAAAGGATGGGTTTAAAAATTTTTTAAAAAATGTTCGTTTGTTCGAAGGAACGTTTTTATGTTTCGTTAACAACTTTTTGGAATTACAGTTGAGTTGGGTTTAACGGATTGCAGGCTGCAATTCGAAATTATGATATTTAGTTGATATGTATTTGACATTTAAATTAATTAATTTATATAATTAAATTTTTAAAAAATAATATTTAATATGTATAAATTTAAAATTTTTAAATTAAAAAATCTCAAAATTTTTTTCATATCATGCAGCAATAAATTATTGATTTAATTATAATATTTTATTTACAATTAGCTTGTCCACCCTTTGAAAAATTTTATGTCATCTCATTGTTTTCTTTTAGGTTAAATATAAAAATGGTTACTAAATTATATATTTTTTTGTTAGTTTAATTTTAAAAAAATAAAATTATCGGATTTGTATTTGAATTTTTATTTCATTATTATGTTTGATCTTACACTAATATTATAATAACTTTGCTAATGACCATTAATATCAATGAAAGGATAACATATTTTAAAAAATTTAATTAACGTTACATTATTAATACCATTTCAACAAAAAAATTTTAAAAAATAAAATTCAAAAATATCTAAAATAATTTTAAAATGTTTTTTAAAATGTTTAAAAATTTCTAAAAATTAATTTTAAAAAATACTAAATCTTTTTAAATCTAAAAATTTTTAAATTTTCAAAAAACTTTTCAATTTTATTTAAATTCAACAAACTTTAAAATTTCTAAAAAATTCAAAAAATAATTTTTAAAAATTTTAAAATTTCTAAAATATTTTAAAATTTATAAAAAAATAAAAAAATATATGAAATATTTTTATAAATTATCAAATTTATGATAATTTCAAATTTTCAAAAAATTTAGAAAATTTATAAAAAATCCAGAAAGTTCAAGAAAATTAAATTTTTAATCAAAATTAATTTTTCTTAAAGTTTAAAAGAATCACAAAAACTTAAAAACTGAAAAATAAAAAAATCCAAAACTTTTTCAAAATTTTTGAAAATTTAAAAAAATATATAAATTTCCTGAAAAATCTAAAAAATTCTTAAAAAATTATAATATTTTTAAATATTAAAAATTTTCAAAAATAATAAATATTCTGAAAATTTTTTAAAAATTATGACAAATAAAAAATATAAAAATACTTAAAATTTTAATAAAAATCCAAAAATTTTCAAAAAAAATTTAAAAATTCAAAAAATATATAAAAATTATAAATTGTAAAATTAAAAAAAAATGAAAAATTTTAAAAATTTTTAAAATTTTTTTTCAATTTTTAAAAAATTTTATATTTTTCTGTTTTAACTATTTTTAATTTTTTTTGTGAATTTTATGAAACTTTTGTTTTTATTAAAATCTTCAATTTTTTTGAGTTTTAAATTTTGAGATTTTTGAAAAATTTTAAGTTTCCTTAAATTTAAAAAAAAAATTAGTTTTTTAATTTTGTAAAAATTTTTAACTTTGATTTTAGAATTTTTAAAACTTTTTGAAAAAAATTTAGAATTTTATAAATTTTTTAGAATTTTTTGTAATTTTTAAAAAGTTATAAAATTTTTTTATTGATACATAACATTGATGATATCATTAACTAAACTTTTTTTTACATATATAAGATCTTGTTAAATGTTCATGTCACTTTAATAAAGTTGACTAATGGTGTTAGTCTAAACGATTAACGTGATAATCGAATGAAAATTTAGATATCAATCTGATAATTTTATTTCTTTAAGTATCAAATTAATAAAAAATTTATAATTCAAAGGTTATTTTTATATTTAACCATTTTCTTTTCTAAGTATGTATGTCAATGGGTAAAGTAGACTAATACCCATCCTTAACTCTAAATTTTTATATTTTATTTATCTTCGTACTCATGCCAAGCAAATATTTTAAATTTATCTACATCTCTATCACCACAAGTATTTAATAGGTATGAATAATCTATATACCCATAGTTTTAAAAAATAAAAACTAAATTTTATTTTAAAATTTTTTATTTTTTATATTTAGGTAATTTTTTATAAGTATATATTAATTTTTTTCAATAAAAATATATCAATTCTAATTAATCTAAAATAATAATTTATATTATTTAATAAAAAATCTATTTATTAAATATATGTAAATATATATAAGGTATTGGTAGGAGGTGTACTATATTACCCATCTTCATCCCTTACCTAATCAAAATTTAAAAATCATACTCATACACATCTTCATCCTTATGATATAATACACATCTCTATCTCTATCCTTATTTTAATTTGGCTAAAAAATGTTTTTGCATGCAACATCCAAGATACTTCTTAACATATTTTTCATATATTTTAAATTGCCTTTTTTGCTCTAAAATTTATCACACTTGCTGCAGGTGAAAAAAAGTGTTTAAAAAAATTGTATTTTAAAGGGAATAATATGTTAAAAAGAAAATAGAATATTTTATTTAATGGATGGTTTTTTTTTTAATGAAAAGATATTAAAAAAAAAGATAAGTAATTTTTTTAGTGATTAGTTTTTTTTTCTGAAAAGATATAAATATCTTTAATTTTATTGTATTATTGTAATTTTAATTTAACTTTTATGCACTTTATACAATTGAATTATACATCATTTCAATCAAACACTTTAATACCAATATAGAATACTAATATTTTGTCCATGCATTTTAATGGAGGTAAAACTCATAATAAAACACTATGTTTTTTTTTTACTTGTTATGTTCATTTACTCGATTGACAATATCAATTTTTTTAATCGTCTAGTCAACACGCACTTAACTGTCACGTCACCACCAATAAGGGTCAACATCCAAAGCCCTAGTTTTAAAACTAGCTCACCCATCGCCAAGAAAGGGATCTGACACCTCCACTAACATTCTATCAATATATCACTTTAAAACTGAACACTTGGCCTCTAACTTATCTGAAACCAATAAATGTAGCTCACGTTTATCCAAAAACATTAAATATTGTTCATTGTCACCTATATGGACCCTCCCCAAACTCCACTAGACTCTCCATCAACTATCGACTGTCTCAATTATATTACTGTTTTTCATCTCATATATAAGATAAAGAAGAGGCCTAGGTATGTAAAGTTTAAATATTCTCTTCATTGTAACTTTCTCAGTACATTTCACCTCCTTCTCCACTAAACTTTATACCTTTCATAGACTTGAACATTAGAGTACATATTGAAAAACCAACTTCAACACTCTTTAACCATGCTTTGTAGTTGTAGATACAAATTCCCTCACTTTCAACCTCCAACCAACTTTCATCGAGATCACATGGCCAATATAATGAAACTCCATGTTAACTTCTATAAAAATTCCTTTATATCTCCAAATTTTAATTATTCTTATTCATTCTTTTCTTTAACATCATAATATCAAAAAAATAAAAGTATCCAGCTGTTGCTAAAGAACAATGCATTAATTGACAAAAAAAATGTCTTAAAATTATTGTCAAGTGCAAAAATTAAAATTTTATTTAATAAAAAATAAAGATATTATTAAAGTAAAAATAATCAATTAGAAATATAATGATTTGAAAACAAAAAAAAAATTGAGAACATATTATTTAGATTCTAATTTATTGTTGATTAAAATAGAATATAAATCTTATTTTACAAATTAATATTATAATTGTTAATTATTTAATTTAGTGTAATATTATTTTCACTGTTGACTCTAAGATATAAATATAATAAATAATATTAAATTAAATTAAACTAAATCAAATCCTCCAATGGTGATGGATTAATCATTATAATTTTTAAGGTCATAATTTGATTAATTTCATAAACTTAATCATCACTTTGGAATCTATAATCATTATCCCCCCATTAAGTGCATAGTTGATTAAATACCTAGAGGTATATAAGTTAAAGATGATAGTGTACCAAGATAGTGTATGCAAAGTTTACTGATTTAAGGGGGTCAAGCATCCTAATCCAACAATTTGTATGGAATGATACATTATAAAAGTGGCTAAGACAAAAATAAGCAAATAGATATATAATTGGTGCTTATATTGTTGGGGATCACCACAGCTTTGATATCACTTGTTGGAGATCACCATAACTCTGATTCACTTGTTAGAGATCACCATAACTCTGATTCACTTGTTAGGCCAAAAGGCCCTAATCTAATTCACATCAGTGAAAATATAATCAAATAATCAATCAAACACATAAGAGATAACAATTTATTGTGGTTCGGTCCAACTGACTTACGTCCACAGATAAGAAACAAGATCCACTAGTTGTAGAGAATTAATAACATACATCAAAACATATCAATCACTCAACAATCAATACCCATAGACCCTCTAAATCTCTTTTAGTCCTATGAAGTATTCTTAACCCAAACAAATATATCACATGTGTATCCTTTCAACATAAATAAACATATACCCATATGTACCTATTCATCATACCTATGTGAATTTTCTCAGTCTCCTCTAGTACACTCACAAACAAACATACACACCCATAAAAGGTAAAGCCCTGACACTTCTAAAAGTGTTTATCCCATAAAACTCTATAACTCTTTTACATCTTTTTTTTATACCTAACCTTGTAGAGACTTCACTTATTTATAACCATACAAACTTGCCTATTAAGAATCCATTTTCTCTTAAAATTCTTTTCCTGCAAGTCAAACTTACCTGTTAAGAATTTTTTTTTTTAGAATTCTTCTTCTACAAGTCTTCTTGTCCATCAAGCAATATTTGGTTAATCCCAAAAAAATCTCTTATGAGATTTGAGTCATTATTTTCAACATATATAAGGCTAAGTAAGAGCAATAACAATGACTTTCCATGTATGCTATTTATGTTTACATTTGGATTCAATGATTCATTGATTTCCTTTAACCAAGTTTCTAACTTTATTCATAGGAAAAAAATTATATTTGGATTTCATCAGAGCAAAAGATTGACCTTTAGAGTTTGAGACTAGGGTACTAGTTCTGAGTATTTTACCATATATTAGTAGATAGATGAAAAGTAAAGCACCTTAGAAGTTGAAAGATTACTAATCACAAATTAAAGAAACCAATAAAATATTAATATATCATCCTCTATTTCCACCATAAAAGATCAAAAAAATTACAGGTAAAAGATGTAACATAAACACCGGTTGATTATTAGAATGGCAAAGTATTTACTATTAACTGATTCTAAACACATCATCTCATACTCAGCGAAGAAGCAAAGCAACAGGTGAATCTAATGGTATATGCACATCTTTTCATACTAATCCTTCAAACTGCGCAAAGATTTTGCAACTGGAGATGAAGGCCCTACACTATTACAAGGTTAATTCTAGAAACACCCATTAGACTAAGCCAAAAGGCTAGAAATCTCTAGAAGCAAAAGAGATGCCACGATATGGGCACAAGATATTTACGAGATTCCATGTATCACTTTCAAATCTGAAAACATAGTTAAAGTGACCAAAGTTTCAACCCCAACTGCCATAATTTATCGACTAGCTTAATCAGAAACTTCTTTGGTTATTAAATGTACAAATTCTCATTTGAATTGTAGCTTAGGAAACTTTGAAAAAATCCAATACATATAAAGGTAAAATACACCCACTTCTATTGTTTACACTTTTGACAACCCTTTCTTTTCATGTTGTAATCAATATTTTGAATTGCGTTAACCTTGATATCCTCCTCTCATGTCACTAATTCCACCATTCAGGATTAGAAACATTCAATATGTCTTACCTTTCACCAAGTCTACCTCAACCATTTAACATTTTTCTTTCTTTTTTTTTTTTACAAAGCATTTTAATATCAATCACTTTGGTTACCTATTTTTCTCCTAAACAAATAAAAAGCTCACTCCAACAACCAACATAGGCACATTAAATATGATGAGAATAAGAACAACACAGATAAAATAATCTTCTAAGAAGTTTCTAGGAATATCTACTCAATTTGTTAGATTTTTTTTAATTATGAAATTTAAATATTAATTTTTCATAATTTTAATGTCTAAGGTTTTAGAATAAAATAATTTTAAGAATTTTTTAATTAATGAGAAGTCATACCTTGATTGAAATTTTTTTTAAAAAAAAAATGATGTTTTATAATTTTTTTTCTTTCTCTTGACCTCTTGATTAATACACCTTCTTGATGGATTAATCTATCAGTTTATAAGTAGAGAAAGTGAAGCAAATTTCTTTCGTTCATTCATACATTTTATCAACATATGAATTATAAACAAAAACTCACATTCTTACATTTTTTTTTTTGCATTCATTAATTAAATAATACTTATTAAACTATAATAATTAAATTTTACTTATTTACTTAAATTATTGAACCACAAATAAAAAATATTTTATGGTAGATAATGGGCATGTAAACCACATAATATCTAACATTCTCCACTTGGCCTATGTGAAATTGTTCAACCTTATAGTTTTATAATAAAATATAATACACAGAATATAAATTAAGTCTTTTCTTAAATTGATTAAATTATAAATCATTATTAAGCAAAAACAAATAAAGATCGTAGCAATTGTATGTCATTAGCTTAATATAGTCCCTTCTATGTATTACAATATTAATTTTATTCTTGATATGATTTGTAATAAGAGATATCATAATGTTCGAATAACAAATATCTTTCTTAGAGATAAATCCTGTTCATATTCACATAATTCATTTATATATATATATATACACACACAAACACATGCACAAACATAATGGAACAAAATGTATTAATGTGTCAGAAATAATACTTAAAAGAGCTTAGAGTATCAAATACTTAATGAACATAAAAATTTATCATAATGTCAATAATAGTTTTCAATAATGCTCAATCTTTGAACATGTTCATTAAATGTCTTTGGTGGCAAACTTTTTGTTAACAAATCCACAACCATAAGATTGGTAATAAATTTTTTTAATTTGTCATAACGATTTTAGAGACAGCTAGATGAAAATTTTAAAAGTCTCAAAACAATTGGAGAATCACCACCAATTTTTTTTAAAGGTGTGATTGACCACCTAAAAAAATTTTTTTTTAATGAAACAATAAAACAAATTTGAAGTTTATTCAAAAGATATTTTGGTTTATGAAAAACAAAGTTGAGTTCGAAAGTACGGTTACGCGTTAGAAGTGATTAGTACCTCACAATACCCATTTAAAAAAATAGTAACAATTGATCACATGTTATCTTTAATATTGATAAAAAAAGGTCTTAATTCTAATATTTATAATAATTTCTTCAAATTTTATTTTTTTGTGAAAATATTTTTTTATAAAAACCTTCTATTTAGGAATAAGACAAAAATCTTTAATATTGAAACATTTTTTAATTTTTTAATATCTAGGTAGAATTTCCAAGAATAGTTCTCTACTTGAGATTTTCATAATATTTCACAAAATCTAGACATAATATTCCTTTATAAAAAAATAATTATTGAAAATCCCTTTGATATCTAGACAAGATCCTAAGAATTATTTTATACTTAAAAATATTAGTTTTTATTTAAAACCATTCTTCAAAATCACCAATCATTAATTCTTATTCTTTTGAAAATATTAAAATGCAAAATAATATCATATGAAGCATATGTATGATGTAAATACAAATTAAAATGCAGCTAACCAAGTAAGTCCATCTTATACATATTTAATTTTTTTTATTTAGGAACAAAATGCAAAATCCTTAGTTTCGATACATTTCTAAATCTTCTAATATTTAGGCTGAATTATAAAAAAAATTGTTTCTGCACTTAGAGTTCTCTTGATATTTCTTAAAATCCAACTTAATATTCCTTCATAAAAAATAATTATTGATAAGCCGTCCAATATTTAGATAGGATTTCAAAGATTATTTTTACGTAAGAATACTAACTTTTATTTCTAAAAATCTCTTTTTTAATTTTATTTTTAATAAACATCAAGCATAATGATACAAGTGAAAAGGTAAAATCAAACACTACAAATAATCAATTTCATTTCATTCTTTCCAATTTTTATTTTTTTTATTATCTCTTTAATGAAATATTTAAAAACAAAAATCTTAATGATGAAAATTTTTCTTAATTTCCCCATATCTAAGTGAAATTTAAAAATATCGATCATTTGTTTAAAAAGCTTATACTAATTCCTTCACATAAAAATAATTTTTTAATAAAATAATTATTTGAATTCCTTATATTATCTAAGTAAGGTTTTCAAATTAATTTTTTACTTAAAAATACTATCTTATATTTTTATGTTTCAATTATGAATAATAATTTATCCACTACAAAGATTATATAAAAAAATAACATTAACACAAGCATTCACATTTTTATTTAAATCAAGAAACTTTTATTCAAATTTAAAACAAACAAATGAAATACAAATAAAAACCCATTAAATAACTAGTTCACATTTAATAAGAAAGTGGTTTGCCTCACTTAGGCTTTGTGTTCTAGTCCAAAACAAAAAGTCCATTAGACCCAAAGAACAATGCTACCAGGCCAAGAAAATGGTCCGGATTGAGCTTGATGAATTGGGTAGCAAACCGAGTAAGGGCTAATTTACAGGTTAAGTTACTGATTTGACTTGCCTAATTCTTTTTTTTACTATAAAGCCAAACTCTTTTTTTTTTTAATTCATTCCAACTCTTTCATTAAAAATAAATAAATCTTTTCTTTCAGCCCCCTCTTTTTATATAAAACCCAACAAAGCTTCCCCATTATCTAGAATCCAATAATTAATAATCTGTAGGGACATTGTTAGCCTCAACTGGTCGCTAGTGTCATTTTTCTTCTAGAAAACAATCCCAAACTCTTTTTGGGCTCTTTGTCATGGATCTGAGTATATTTTTCCATCATCTGATCTTTTTAAAACTAAAGTATATTCTTCCTCTCTTTTTACTCTACCTTTCTATCATTTTTGATCACCCAAAAGTCTAACACCACCACTAGCCTCCGTTAGTCCTTGTTGCCAATGTCACAAGGCACCATCACTACTGTTGCAAGCCAACTCTCCTACTCTGTAGATAAACTACCACTTTCCCTTTTCACCCTCAAAATGTCTTGAAATATCCCAAAACCTCCTAAATTGAAACCATCCCCTTAGCTTTTATTTTCATTTTTTTGCACTGCTATTCCTTTTAAGGATATGTTTGATTTGATTTCTTTTTTTTTGTGGAATAATGGTAGTATAGACTGGGCTATGGTGGTTTTTGACTACCAGTTCAATGTTTATTATTACTACATTGTTTTTTTTTTTTTTGGCAAAGCATGTCTATGTTTCTTGGTAATGATTTTAGGCGTATGTAGGTAGTCTAAGGAATTTGTAGTGGTTTAAGAATGTTTCGGTTAGTAGAGGATAACTATATATGGTGCTAGTTTATGGTAACAGTGGATTTGGCTAGTAAAAGCTTGTAGTGGTGATCTTTTTTTTTTTTTTTAGGTCAAAAAATAGGTGATTTTCGATGGTGGATGAGAGTGAAGGTCGAATCAATAGTGGTGGCTTTTGGGTGTCTTAGTTAGGCTCAAAGGTGATAGGTTTATTCACTATTGGTGATTTTTTGTTTAAACGAAACTTCGTGAAAGATGGTTTTTTTCTATGTAAATTACCTTTTTTTTTGTATGAATTTTTTCATTTTATCAAGATAAGCTAAAAACTTATTGCCGAGAATTTTGGCTTGTTATGGCCTGCAAGCTAGGTAATGGAGCAAGTTGTTCCTATAAAATTGGTTGCAAGGTAGTGGAACTTCAATTATCTTTCTTTTTTTTTTCTTGGTCTTTTCTTTTGTAATTTTTTAATTAATTAAAGTAATTAAATAAAATTGGGCCTTAAAATTTTAGACTTTATATTTTGATCTTGGACTATGGGCTTTTAGGTCCAAACACATAAATTTTGTATTGATCCAAATTAAACTAGGCCTTAACCCAAATAGAATTGAATTAGATTTCTTAACCCATATAAAATTATATAAAAGCAATTAATCTAAGATAAGCCCAAAAAAGTTAATCCAATTAAAACACTTTAATTGGGCCCCAATCAAATTATTCAAATCAATCATAAAATCTAACAAACTCAAATCGACTCAAAAAAATTAGGTGTCTACACAATTGACACTTTTTGTTTCTAGACTTTTTCTTTAATAGTAAAGTATTTCAATTCTATATAGTAGTATCTTTTAAAAACTTATCATTTTTAGAAAAAAAGATACTTCGACATTATTATAATAAATTTTCAGCAATTTGGCAATACTATTGCAACTTCAAGTCCTAATATAAAGTTCTGCGACCATAAACCATGAACAATGGCCTCAAAACATGCTTTAAACTTAGCTTCTATAGTTGATGCAACAATGACAAACTACGTTGCACTTTTCCATGAGATCCCTCCATCGACTAAAAGAAACAAATAGCCAAATGTAGATTTTTTAGTATCCATACACTTAGCAAAATTTGAATCTAAATATTTTATCACCTCAAAATGATAGGATCTCCTATAATTAAGCATGTGAATTTTTTGTTCCTTACAAGTACCTTAATATTTCTTTGCAGCCCTCTAATGATCTAATCTAGGATTATTTTGATACCTGTCCAACATTTCGACACTAAAGCTAATGTCTAGTCTAGTATAAGTTTGGCCATACATCAAGCTTCCAATAATAAATGTATAAGGAATTTGTTCAATTTTTTTGGGTTCCAATTTAATCTTTGGGCATTGCATAAGGCTCAATTTTATCTCTTTTTTTAATTGGAATAACACTTGTAAAGCACTTTTCTATTTTAAAATCTCTCTAAAATTTTATTAATATATGTTTTTTGAGATAATCCTAACAATCATTGTAATCTATCATGAAAAATTTCCATTTCAATTACATAAGATGCCTCACCCATATCCTTCATTTCAAAATTATTCAAGAGAAATTTCTTGATCTCATGTCATAAGTGCAGATCATTAGTAGCAAGCAAAATGTCATCAACATATAGAATCAAAAATATAAACTTACTCTTACAGACTTTTAATTATGTACACCAATCCATAGTGTTTTTCTAAAATCCAAAAGAAGTAATAGCATCATTGAACTTAAGATACCATATCGATAAGCTTGTTTAAGTCCATATATCGACTTTTTAAGTTTACCCAACATATGTTCTTCTTTTTTAATTGAAAAACCCTCATATTGGTTCATGTAAACTTTTTTTTTCTAAATTTTCATTCAGAAAAATTGTTTTTACATATACTCTATTTGATGTAGTTCGAAGTCTTAATAAGCCACTATTGCCATAATAATTCTAAAAGAGTCATTGTTAAAAATCAAAAAAGGGTCTTTTTATAATCAATACCATCTTTTTGAGTAGAACCTTTGAGTCACGCTTGGTTTTGAAGACCCATTTACATCCAACTCTTTTACAACCTTCAAGTAATTCAATAAAATCCCAATTTCAACTTTTTTGTCATGGCATTTAATTGTTTAATATAATTATCACTTTTTATGGCTTGTGAAAGTGAAATCGAATTTTCATCAATTTTTAAGACAAATTTTAACACTTGTAGATAAAGCACATATTCATTAAAAATAGCAAATCTCTTTTGCCTTTGAGACTTTCTTAATGTTACTTCACACGGTACATCCAATGCAAGCTCATTAGAAACAATTTCATTATGGGATATTTGATCATTTATTTGTTGTTCTTGTAAGTTGTTAAACTGTTCAACAACTGTAGGACAACAATTGGAAAAAAGTTATAGTTTAAGGAATTTACATCCTAACTTCTTGAAGTTTCGCTTTGTGTAGTTCCACACTCGCACTCATTTCACCATTTTCAATGAACCTAACATTTTCAATTTCAATGATTCCTATACTATGAATAAGACAATAAAATCTATACCCTTTAGATTTTTCTAGATAGCTAATGAAAAACCATGTATTGTTCATGAATCCAATTTTTTCTCATGTGAATTATAAATTCTTACTTCTATCAGGGAGCCTAAAAAATGCAGGAGCTTTAAACTGGGTTTCTTTATTGTCCAAGTTCAAAAGTGGTTTTTGAAATTGCCTTACTAGAAACCTTATTGAACAAATACAAAGCATTTTTCAAAGCATACATTCATAGTGATAAGGGTAAAGAAGAATTGTTTAATATACTTTGACCATGTCCATTAAAGTATAGTTATGCCTTTTTGCAACACCATTTTGTTGCGATGTACTTAAAATGTGTATTAAACACATATGCCATGCTTTTCAAGAAATTTAGCAAATGGACAAAGACATTGTCCATTTTCATCATACTTTCCATAATGTTCACCTCCTCTATCAGATCTAACAATTTTTACCTTACTATCTAATTTTTTTCAACCTCATTAATAAATACCTTCAAAGCATTTACTAACTAAGATTTTTCATGTAATAAGTAGACTTAACCATAACGTGAAAAATCGTTAATATAAGTGATAAAATACTTTTCTCCACCAAAAGATAGAACATTGAAAGGTGTACAAATATCAATGTGTATAATCTCAAAAAGCTATGTGCTTCTTGTAGCTGCTTTCTTAATTATATGTTTTATTTGCTTTCCCTTAATACAATTCACACAAATCTTAAGATCAATAAAATTCAAATTAGAAAGGATTTCATTCTTTATCAATCTTTGTATTCTTTCTTTAGATATATAACCAAAAAGTTTATGCTACAAGTAAGTTGAATTTTCATTCATTAAACTATATTTAGTACCAATATTATGATGCAAGGTCAACAAGGTTAGCAAAAAGGTTATTAAGATTTAATTTGTATAAACTATCACATAAAATACTAGAGCCAAAAAATAATTATGTTTGTTATAACGTTCAAGTCCAAAAACATACTCATTAAACATAAAAATATAGAGTCGTCACAAATCTTTTTTATGTAAGTGTGATTGGCCACCTATGTGAATCTATCATTTTTAAGATTATCTTAAGCTTGACTAAGGATCCCTAAAAAGAATAGGTTTTAGTCTACATTAACAGAACTAAATTCAGGAATAAGTTACGTGTAAGAAAGATTTTAGCACCTTCAAAACGCCTAAAATTGGTACTAAATCAACATGTTATCTTGTTTAAGCCTTAACTCAAATGGTTTTTATTCCTTATTTTCGATATTTAAATATAAGAAAAAAAACTTTAGGCTTTCACTAAAAAATTTTTTTTTCACGTCTCAAAACTATTCAAGATAAATTCGTTATTTACTTAAAGAGACTCCATCACCAAATTATTAAATATCTTATGAAAATCATATTCCAATTCCTTTTATTTATTTACAAAATAATATCAAAATATCATAAAAATAGCAAGCTATAATATCATAATTAAAACAGGTAAAATAAATCATGCAAATAGATCATAATAAAAAAATCATGTAAAAATCATATAAAGATATCGTGCAAACACATTTTGCAAAAATATAGTAATAAATCATGCAAATAAAATCATCAAAGAATATAGCACCAAATCGTACAAATAAAATCCATGCAAAATATTATAATAAAAATCATAATCATGAAAATGAATATCATGTAAAATATTATGATAAAAATCATAATCATTAAATAAATATCATACAAAATATTATGCAAATAAATCATATCCATGCAAAGTATCATGCAAATATATAAATTATAATTATTCATGCAAAAATATCATAAATCATGCCAAAAAAAAAAAGCAAAACTAACTACAAAAATTCTACCAAAGTTTCTTTCGTTTTCTTTTCCTCATTACCTTTAATTCAATCATAATTAAAAATAATAAATAAGAAAATAAAATACCATAAGAAAAATATATACAAAATCAAAAAAATATAAAAATATACCAAAACAGAAAACAAAACAAAATAAAAAGAAAAAAACAAGGGAAACTTGCAATCAGGTCAAGTTGGTTGCAGGCCAACACGCGAGTTGGGACGCAAATCTTAGGCTTCAAAATGACATCATATGCTCCTTGTATAAAAGTAACAAAATTCTATTTTTCTCAAATTTCTCCTCTCCTTCTCTCTCTAGTCCAAAATTCCTTTAACCTCTTTTTAGAATGTCCACCAGAAAACTATACCAATTCTAAAAATCGACCAAAAAACCTAGAATTCGATATTGAAAAATTCAAACGATGCCAAAAAAATTCAAGCCTTCCCTAAAAAAATTCTAGAACCCAAAATTTGACCATTGCCTTTTCTTTCGACCGTTGCAAAATTTACTGAAAATCTCAAACTGCCAACGAAAGTTCAAGAAAAACACAAAAAAATTCAAAAATTCAAACAAAAAAAACTAGAAATATCCTAGAACATTCCAGAATTCAAAAATCAAGACAAACCAATAAATTAAAACTACCAAAAACTCTAAACTCTATCACAAAAATTCCTAAAGACAATTTTAAAATTGAATTCCTAGAACAAACCAAAACCTAGAAAATTTTGTAGTGATTTAGCTTTTGTTTCTTACTATAATTGCTTGATTGTTTGCTTGATTTGCATTTGTTTGTTGTGTTAACAAACTGAACATTAGGTCCTTATATAGAGATTCAATCTTACTTCAATTTGGAAAACCCAAAATCTCACAAAATTTACCAAAAAATTTTCAAGATTTTTTTTTCTGAAACCTTTCTTTTTTTCTATCAATTAGGACTTAAGTATTTCTATAAGCAATTGGTATTTAAATTTTCAATTTCAACAAAATAAAAAAACCAAATCTCTAAGTTTTTCTTTTGCAAAAACTAATCATGTTTTTTTTTTACTTTCTTTTTTTTACCGAATAATAAAATCAACAATAATAAAACTAAAATAATAAAAATATAAAGACACGCTTTTGAGCTTTTAATCTTTGGACCTAAAATTCAATTTCCCAATTAAAGTCCAATTACTATTTTAAATCACGTCTTCAAGATAAAAATCATAGCCTATTTTAATACCAAAAAAATTCTCAGACAAAACAAGGTGTCTACAGTTACTCTTCTGTGTACATTTTTTTGAACGAGAATTGTACAAAGATAAAAAAGACTTTCATTTTATTCGAGATTTAAAAAAAAATTATTAGAGAAAAATTGAAAAGGCTCTCATTCAACAAAGGCCTTTGTATTTTGAAAATTTTAAAATACTCATCCTCAATAGAAGATTTTAAACTTTGAAAAATTTAAAATGCTCCCCTCAACAAAAGCTTTGAAACTTTAAAAATTTAAAAGATTTACAACCAAAAAAGCTCATTCTCAACAAAGGCATTGAAACTTTAAATATTCACAGCCAAAAAAGGCTTTTTCTCAATAAAGAAATTGAAACTTTAAAAATTTGCAACCAAAAAAGCTCATGCTCAACAAATGCATTAAAACTTTAAAAAAATAAAAAGGTATTTAAAGGTTTTCAAGATCAGGCCTTGAAGTATTATAGATTATTCTCATCTATAAAAAGCTCATCTTTAACAGAGGTATTGAAACTTTAAAATTTTCAATCCAAAAAGTCTTACCTTAAAATATTTCCTTCCATCTTAATAGTTTCATCTTTGAACATCATTTCAATCTCAACATCTAATTTCTCATTCTTACTTTCTAAGTATTTGCAAGGAAAAGGCTTCCAAAATTCCTAATTCTAAATTCAATCTCCAATTCAAAATTTAATTTTCTTTTTTTTAAGTCATGCATAATGAATGAAATACAATGAATGCAATGTACCTAATATGATGGATGCAAAATGTAATGAATGTAAGGAATGCAATGAATGCAATGTACCTAATATGATGGATGCAAAATGTAATGAATGTAATGAATGCAATGAATGCAATGCAGATAATGAGGTACATGATGTAATTCATTTGTGTCTTGAATTGTGGTAAATCAAAAAGCTCTCAAAGCTCTTTTCATATCTTTTCATTTTCTTTAACTCTTTAACATGTGTTATCAAGCACTATCACAACGTCTTGTCAATTCTGTCATTCAAATCAAAAACTTTTTCTATAGCCAAATCTTAAGAATTTATTTTGAATTATTGGGGATCGATATTTTTCAAGCCTTTTTATCATTCTCTATTACTCTTACTATTCTCAATCCTTTTTTTTTTAAGAGCAATGTGGAGATCTTTTATGCATTTTATTTCATTTATTCATCATTATTACAATATCACAACAAACACAATGCAACCATGTATTTTCTCATTCGTAATGGAAAGAAAAAAGCAAGATGAAATATCAAAAAGGATATTATTAAAAAAATAAATCTAGTAAACAAAAGGACAATGATCAATCAATATTTGAAAGGGTGTCAATTATCCAAGTAATGAATATTCTAACAATCTTGAATAATCTAATCCAAAATTCTTTTCTTAAAACCTATTCTACCAATGATCTTGACCATGCTAAGCTTTAATAAAATAACTTTGCCTCCGTGTAACAAGATCTTCAAATAATGTTGTTTCATCCTTACATGTAAGCCATTTTTTCAAATTTTTAACTTAGATACCCCCTTTTAACTAAAACTACCCTTTTGGGTTTTCACCTCAAAGCCTTTTTTTTATTTTTTATTCTATAAGTAAAACATTTCTTCATAGCATTTGAGTTGATTAGGTTTTTCAATTCATCACCATTCATCTTTGTCAAAATTAATGCATCACTAAGAAAAGCTTTTTTCACTACATATAGACTCTCCTAACTCGGTGTCTATTTTCCTCAATTGTCATATTGATTTGGAAGAATTTTTTTTCAAAACAATTCTCCTTTTTATAAACGTAAAGGGCGAACTTTTTTATCATATGCTTGTATCATTCTCTTATGATACAAATGACCATGGCACAATGCTATCATTATTTTCTTTTCAATGAATTCAATTGTTCATAGCAATTTTTAACCATTCATTTTCTTTTAACTCAGTTCCATCAAAACTTTTAAATAAGGAATCTCTACTTTAATTGGCAGCATAACTTTCATACCATAGACTAGTGAAAATAAAGTAGCTCCAATGGATGTTCACATTGCGTCCTATAAGCATACAAGGAAAAAGGAAACTTATCTTGCTAATCCTTGTAAGTATTAGTCATTTTTTTTAAGATCCTCTTAATATTCTTGTTAGCAACCTCTACTATCCCATTCATCTTTCGTTAATAGAGCGCTAAATTATGATGCTTAATATTGAACTAAGCACAAACTTCATTCATCATTTCACAATTCAAGTTCTTTGTATTATGAGATAATCCTTTCTGAAAGTCTATATCAACATATTATCTCTTTCTTCAAAAATTTACACACCATTACCCTTGTGACACTAGCATATGAGATTGCTTTTACCCACTTAAAATAATCTATCATCACAAAGATAAATTGATGCTTGTTTGAAGCCTTTAGAATAATAGGTCCAATTACATCTATGACCTATATTAAGAATAGCCATAGAGGTGCTAGAACATGAAAATTGGTTGGAAGAGCATTAATTTTATCTGCATAGATCTAATATTTATGGTACTTTTTAGCATAGTTGATGCAATCACTCTTCATTGACAACCAATAATATCCTGCTTTATTATTTATTTAGCCATCATATGACCATTTACCTAGGCTTTACAAATTCTATCATGCACTTTCTAAAGTATTCCTTTTATTTCAGTTGCCTTTACACATTTTAAAAGCACTCGATCTTAACTTTTCTTACAAAACACTTCTTCATCAAGAAAGAATCCCACAACCATTCTTCAAATGATTTTTTAATTTTTTGTTGTATGCTTAGGATATTGCTAACACTTAAGGTGTTATATGATAACATGGTACCAAAATTACACATCAACTTTCTTTTCAACACTTGAACAATGAGCTGACAAGCCTTTTACTTTCAACTTGATGGGTTGGATTTTAAAATTCTCATTTACTTTCATCATAACAGCCAAAGTAATTAAGACATCAGCAATTTGATTTTTTCACTCTAGGCAAGTACTCAAATTAAATCTTTTCAAATTGATTGATCAATTTAGATATGTATTTCTAGTATCGAACTAGCTTGACATCTCTTGTTTCCTATTCCTTACGCAATTGATAAATTACCAAGCCTAAATCTCCATACATCTCTAGTATTTCAACTTTCTTTTTAATTATAGCTTATAAGCCCATAACACATGCTTCATATTCAGCTATATTACTTGTGTAACTGAAATTTAACCTATCATTAATTAGGTAATAATAGTAGTTTGAAGATGTCAAAATTGCCCTAATTCCAAGTTCAAAAGCATTTGAAGCCCTACCAAATAACATTTTTAATGATTTTTATGTGGATCCTTCCTTTTCAAGAGTCATTAGTCTTCATCAAAAAAGTCAAGCTTCATTGGCTCATAATCATTAGTAGCTCGATCTACCAAGAATTCTACTATTACACTTTTTTGAATGCCATAAACAATGTCATATTCTGAAAGCATAACTTGTCATCTAGTGAGTTTTCCAAATAATAAACGTTTTTTAAAATTATTCTTGAAAGGATCTAATTTCGCAATAAGCCAAATTGTATGATACAACATATACTGCTTGAATCTTTGAGTTATCCAACCTAGTGCACAATCAATTTTTTCTAAAAGTGTATACATTCAATCATAATCAGTAAATTTCTTGCTTAAATAATAAATGCCTTGTTCTTTTTGCTTGATTTATCATTTTGCCCTAATAATACACAATAAATTTTCTCCACAAGTGTATACCTTCATTCATAATCAGTAAACTTCTTGCTTAAATAATAAATGCCTTATTCTTTTTGCCTGATTCATCATGCTGCCCTAATACACCTCTCATGTAATTCTCATTCATCGTTAAGTATAATATCAAAGTTTTTCTAAGGATTGGTGATACCAACACTAATGGGCTTGATAAGTATTCTTTGATTCTTTCAAAAGCCACTCGGCATTCATCATTCCATTTGTTAAACTTATTTTTGTGAAGCAATTTGAAAATGGGATTACATATTATTGTATTAAAAGATAAAGCAAGCAATGTAATTCTATCGTCTCATAAAACCTATCACATTTTCTTGTGTTCATAGAGGATATAGGTTTTGAATAGCATGCACCTTATCTAGATCAACCCTTATTCCTCTTTCACTCACTATGAACCCTAATAATTTTTTAGATTTTGTGCCAAATGTGCATTTGGAAATATTGAGGTTGATAGAAACTTCCTTAATCTTTTGAAAAACTTTCTAATAATTCTATCGTCTCATAAAACCTATCATTTTTTCTTGTGTTCATAGAGGAGATAGGTTTTAAATAGCATGCACCTTATCTAGATTCACCTTTATTCCTCTTTCACTCACTATGAACCTCAATAGTTTTCCAGATTTTGTGCCAAATGTGCATTTGGAAAGATTAAGGTTGATTGAAACTTCCTTAATCTTTTGAATAACTTTCTAATATCAATGACATAATCATCCACTTCATGAGATTTGGCACTTATATCATCAACATATACCTCAATCTTCTTATGTATCATGTCATAAAAGAGAGTTATCATTATCCTTTGATATGCAACTCCAACATTCTTTAATCTATAGGGTATTACTTTATCGTAGAAATTTTCTTACATTGTTACAAACATGGTTTTTTCTATGTCTTCAAAGGCCATCTTAATTTGGTTATAGCCTAAAAAACCATCAATGAATGAGAACAAAGAATATTTAGTGGTATTATTTACAAGTGTGTCAATATGAGGCAATGAAAAATTATTTTTAAAACTTGCTCCATTTAGGTCTCGATAATTTGCACGCATTTAACCTTACCATCTTTTTTAAGGACTGAGACTATGTTAGCCACCAATCAAGATACTTGGCTACTTAGAGAAAACCAACGTCATATTGCTTTCTTACTTCCTTTTAATTTTCAACAATACTTCAGGCTTCGTGCATTTTAGTTTTTGTTGCACTGGCTTATATTTGGTTTCAATGGCAATTTATGCTCTACGATAGCAATATTGAGTTTTGACATATCTTTGTAGTACCATGTGAAAACATCCACATACTCACGGAACAATTCTATTAACCTTTGTCTATCATCTGGTGACAATGTTGTACCAATTTTAACTTTTTTTCTTATTATTTTCATCCCTAAACTTAACCATTTCTGAAATTTCTTAGTCTGGTTCAATTGGTTTCTTCTCTTATTCCATTAATCTTATTAACTCAAAGGCAAAGTATAATCATCTAAAACTTCTTCATTATCAAGTTCATCAATATTGTCATGATTGCCTTCACATTCATTATTTGAAAACCTAAATATGGTTGCAATGAAGAAGATATAGGCAAATGTATGTCACTACCAGAAATTTTGGCTTTACCAATGACATTTTTTGTCGGTAAAAGCTGAAAATCCATCGGTAATAGCATTAGCAACGATTGTAGTGATAGAAACATTTCGTCAGTGCCAGCTATGTTGGTAGTGTTATTCCATCAGTAATGGTTGAAATTCGTTGGCAATTATCGACGAAAAATTCATTAGTAATTACTGATGAATTTATTACTAATGATTTTATCTATGAAATTTTTCATCAATAATTACCTAAAGAATTTTTCATCAGTAAATTCATTGATAATGATAAAAATTCCATCAATAATAAAAATAAAAATGATCACAAATGAGTTTTTTTTATCAGTATATCCATCAATAATAATAAAAATTATGTCGATAACAGTGAATTTTCATTGGTAAATTCTTTTGGTAAAAGTACAATTTCATCAATAATTGAAATGAAAATATTTATAATTATTCAAAAAACTTGTAATTATTTTTGAACCTTGTAAAATATGATTTAAAATGTCTAATTATTTAAATATGCTATTATTATTAATTAAAATATCAAATGCAAATAACATCCATCAAATACATCATAAAATATCCATCAAACATCCATAACATCCATAAAACATCCATAGCATCCATCCATCAAATACCTCATATAAATCCAATAAAAAAATGCAATTAAGAAAATGCTAAGAATGTAATTAAGAAAGAAGTTAGAGATTTGTTTTTGTTTTAAAATTCTTTTCAATTATCACATATCTTTTCAATGTACTCCAGCATTTAATAGAAACACGTATCTCTTCAAGTTCCTCCATTCCCATATCAACAAAAATCATCATATTCCAAGTAGGCAATATGCTTTATAAATTCCAAGATTCCATGTGCTTTCCACAACTAGAAAGCAAGCATTGGATGCCTGAGACTTTTCTTTTACAACAAGGTGAAGAAGAAAACCAAAATGAAATAACAGTTATAGATGCTTCAAATTTGCGAGGACAAGGAAAGGCCAAGGGCGATTACTTCAAATTGGCACTCACGACTCCAAAATGGCTGATGCTATTACCGATTTCCATCCAGCTTCTTGCATTCCTCACCTGTTAATCAAAATAACAAATTGGTGAAGCCCTCAAGAAATAATTATAACCTATGAAGTGGTTTTAGATAATTTAATTATTTTCATGTAAAGCACGATTCAAAAAGGCTAAAATATCAACAAAGAAAATTGGTTCTGCCAAAATATATTTTTAAGAAAATATCATACCAAGAAGAAGAAGTGGATGGTCATCACGTCTGAAAATAAAATAACGAGGAAATAACATCCCAATCTTTGAACTTAGAGTAGTTTGGTTATTGCACTGAACTCACATCTGTGCTTTGAATGAAGCAAAAATCAAACCATGTTGTGTTAATTGAAGAACAAGTAGAACCACTTAAAACAACACATGAGATAAATACAAGATAATCTCTCAGATATTGGGAACTTTAATTATGAAAAGGGATGTTTATAGTCAGTGTTAATATCTATATCTCAACTGTAAAAACCTTAATTTCTCATCAAAAGTTGTTATAGTTTTTATTGACTATGCTCTAGCATATAATATGAAAAGCATCCAATAGTTGGAATGAAAGGATGATTCACTCAAAAGGTATGGTTTTGGAGTTTGAAGGAGTTCTGAAGCCACGGTTTCTAAAGTTAGGGTGCAATAGTTAGGAAGATTCCATAAAAATGAAGATATCAAATATAATAATATTCTATAGAGAGAACTAAAAAGTAACATAACACATATAAAAACTAATGGCTAAAAAAAGAATGGTCACAGAAGCCTTAAGGTGCCATTAAAGCATCACTAATCATTTAGATACTTTCACAAACAAGAAAACTTACATAACAAGCATGAATGGTATGAATAACTTGAAGATAAGAAGGGCTACCATCAGAAAGAGCTACAATCAAAAGAAAATCTTTTCAGCAAGGCTTCTAAGGATAAACTATAAAGATACTTTTATGGTTTAAACATTACTTACACTGAAGACGGTGACGAACCTATAGACAAATGAAATCTCAAAACTAGCGATACTTATAAAATTTCATGTTCCAAAGAAAGCCACGTTAAATAAAACAATCTAGCAAAGACAACCCATCAGTGCCGTATGAATTACAAGCAATAAAATCCTCTAAACTAAGCAATTCATATTCCTTTTAGACTTTTCTTTCTTAGCTTGACTAAGAAAGAGATAGGTGGGGGGCTGAGTGCAACAAAAAACTTGGGGAAAGCAATTCAATTAACATTATTGCTTCTACTTCAGTTTTCAATGGTCTTGCATGAAAATAGATTTCATCTAAAAATAAAGATAAATCAGTCTTCAAATAAGAATTTCTAATGAATAACACTCTTTATTGTAGCTGCTTTGTCCAAGACTCTTGAAGAGAAATACATGAAAAAAATTCATAATTGATGCAAATATAAAAGTAGAATAATAAAATAGATGGAGAAACGATGACTCACAAAGGTTAACGGAATTCTTACATCAGACAGTTGCAAATATCTAACATCATTTTTAAGAAAGATATGTTCATTCATATTCTTCTAAAGCAGAAGATGTTTTCCCTTTACTCAAGTAAAGAAGTAAGTTTTTCGAACAGTATCTATACCATTAATATAAGAGCAAGTGTACCATAAAAGACGACTTCATAAATGCACAGATTTCACCAAAAAGAAGGAAAATCATAATATGCATCATATTGTCCATTTGTAAAATAATGTTAATTAAGCACCATAACGACGAAAGTTTGAAATGAGATATACCCAATAGAGAGTAAAAGGAAAGTTGGTGCGAAACAAAGAAATATAGAATTGAGTCTAGACAAAAGGCCATTATCTGAAAACAATGGGGGAACCATTAAGAAACCTACAAACAACAAATATTTAGGATAAAAATATAAGGAACATACAAATTAAACAACATAAAATTAAATAAGCATCAGAAAGAAAATGATTTTAAGAAAGTCTCCAATTTAATTCAAAAAAAATCATCTTTTGTACATTATAAAGGGCAAATGCACCACAATAGCTTTACAGAAAGGCTTGCAAATATAGGGAAAGAAAAAGACTACAAAAGTATACTAGCATGGAACTAGTTCATCAGTTGGTGTATTGCAAGTAGTTCTTGCTTCTCTGTTCTGTAAGAGGGAGAGAGGAACACCACCATCGATGATAACCTAACCAAAAGAGCCTGATTTTCAAGCAGTAAAAGTAATTAATAATAAATCTGTTAACAAGATATATGATCTTCATTTCAGCAGAAAGTAAACAGATAGTTACCTGCCTATAAGTGAAAGAGCATAAGGAACTTGGACTATTTCATTTCATGTGTACAGATACCTAACCAATATTTATTCCCATCAGCATACATGTTCTGCCACAAGGTAGCCGGTTGACCAATGCATTGGACAACAGGGAGAAGCAGCGACCATGGTAGGGAGAGAGGGAGGGGAAAGGAAATTAGGGATTTGATTGAGGAAATTGGGGGAAAATGGATTTGCCCAAGGGGTTCAAAATTTTTTGGTTTTAATAATGAATTTACAAACAGAATTTCATCAGTAATGTAAAAAAAAAATTTTTGCAAAATTTTTTTTATTGACGAACTATTTTGGTCGATAAAGTTATCAATGAATTTTTCGATAAAAAAATCCATCAATAAAATTGACGACAATTTGTGCCACACTTTTACCTATGGATTATCGACAAATTTAATTATATTAGTAAATTTCGTTAATAATCCATTGGTAAAAGTATTTTTTTAATTCCATTAGCAATCTATCTGTAATTAGCAACAAAAACATTTTGTCAATAATAATTGAATTTTTAATAATGAAAGAATAAACATTGAAAGAGGAAATGTAATGATAATGCATTATGCAAATTGTTTTAGTAGAAAAATGATAGATAAATTAGTCCATACATAAAAAATCCCTAATACTTAGGCTTAAACAATTAGGGTTTGACTCATTGCATTACCTTTTAAGAGGTTCAAGAATAGCAAGTATTTTCATCATCTTCTAGTTCTTTATCTCAGTGTCTGGCAAGGTCAAACACACCAATGGCCTTTTTTCTTTCCTTCAATTACTTCAACATTTACCATTATAATAAAGTGTTCAAAAAAAATCTTTATCAGATTCTATGCAATATCCTTATTAATAGCTTGAGATGATTAAGAATAGATCCATCCTCCAAAGTAAAAGGTCTCATACAAATAGGGAATAACCAATTTCTCATCTTTAGGTTCATATCCCCTAAGATCAGCCATTTTTTTCTCCTTCTTGGCATTCATCATCTTCATCTTGTCTACCCTTGTTGGCTTGTATCCCAAGCCATTTTTATCCTTGTTGTCAAGTATCATTGGAGGTATTTTTATTCTTTAAAAAACTCTTTCTAGTCCTATCCCAAAATGCTAGCCTTTTTCAATTATTTGTTTGATTATCACGCCAATACTTATAGACAATTAAAAACATAAAATTTAGATCCTTTCCTCATTTATGTTGCATTGATCAGTTCAAATGATCTGTAAGAACACTGTAGTGTTTCATCAGCTACTTCCACATATGGAATAGATAATGGTTGTGTCACCAACAAATCTTTTTCTTTAGAGATGTAGATAAGGTAGCCACCAATAATGAATTTATCTTTCTAGTGCAAAAGGAAGGGATAGTGCCTATTATGTGAATATATGGGCTTTATAATAAGCAACTATATGTTGGAGAGATATCCATAACTTAGAATTTGACATTAAAAGTGTAGGGACTAATAGACAGCGGTATCTCAATATCTCTCGACACTTCTCTTTGAGAACCATCGAAAGCCCTCATTATCATATAGTTAGCTCCAATATAATATGTATCAATGACAACTTAGCCAAAGTACTAGTAGGCATAACATTAATTGAAGAGCAATTATCAATAAAGATCTTGACAATTGTGTGACTCTTGCACCTAGTAATAATGTAAAAGGCTGTACTTTTTCATCTTTCAGGTGATATCTCATCATCAATGAAGGCTACATAGTTTGTAACTGTGAGATTCCTAACAATATTACTGACATCTTTCACAGATATGTTATGAGACACATATGCTTGATTTAATACCTTCAGCAAGACATTCCTATATAATTTTAAAGAAAAAAAATGAAAGAAGTGAAATCCATACCGACATCTTGTTCAGTTTCCATCACGCTATAGTCACTATGTTTGATTAGTTTCAAGAATTTACATATTTCTTTTTCAGTGATTGGCTTTTGGGATCCCACATCAAGAACCTTCACAAGTTTACTTTTGTCATATTTTTCTTATTCCTTAGCCTTCTTTCTCTTAGCATTTTCCACTATCTCAGGCAAGTAGCATCATCCACTCCTGGTCATATCCCCCATTTTAGTTATTTTTTTAGTGTCTAAATGGGTAAGGGGTTTGATCATCACCCAATCCTTAAGTCACCACATCATAGTTGTATCTTTATAGTACTACCTTATTATTTTGATATGGAAAAGGACTTGAGACTTTGATTGTAACAACTAGCTTTCGAGCAAGTGTTGCTTGGCTCTGAGTTGGCTTACAAAAAATTATAATAAGTTTGACCAAGATTTTAAGAGATTCATTCACTATTACATTCACTATAGTATCTTCAAGCTTCTCATAAAACTCAATTTATGATGCATCTATCATCTTTTAAAATTTTTAACAAAAAGCATCACAATTCTGAATAGAATGTCCTATTGCAGGATTGGTCCTAATCAAGCTTGTCATAGCAAATTTTATGACTTAAGGGTACTAGCCGAATCATGTCAGCCTTCATCAAAGCATCGAAGACATGGTCCAATAGAGTCTTAACATTTTTAACACTTCTTTTGATGATATAGACTTTATCATCATTTATGGCATTAGTTGTTCCCCCGACATGATTTGGCAATGGATTTTCATTGATGTTTGGACCTCCTAAAATATCAAAATTCAATAAACCAACCTTGATCAGATGTTGCACATTATATTTTAAAGTAGGGCAATTCTCAGTTGAATAACTTATTTTCTCATAATGGTAATCACATTTAGCATTAGCATCGTACCATTCAGGGTAAAATGGTTTCAATGGTCCTAATTAAAAGGGGTACTATGAGGTGACTCTTTACCAATTAAAGGAATAACTCAATATAAGTCATAGGAATATGGTCAATACAAATCTTCTCTTAATACTTGGAGGCCCTCTTGAATAGCTGGCTTGCACACTAGGTTAGGCTATAGGAATGGGTGTGAAACCACGCATAAGAGACATAGGCTGAAAACTAAGCTAATAAGCAAGCAGTACAAGATGGTAAGGATAAGTGTTTCATGAGACATTATGTGTGGACTAGTAAGGGTCTTGGTACATTGGGTATTAAAGATATGAAGGATATCCTTTGAATTATTGCCTTTCACGAAATACAGCCTGAACATCAGCTATGTTTTTCTTCAATATAGCTTTTTTCTTTACATTAAATGTATCACCAACTTTAAGCTTCCCAGTCTTAATATCATTTTCAATGATTTCTCATAGATTACTATGTTAGAAAAATTTTTTTATAGCATTACAATCATCCTCTCATAATAAGGGGTTTTAAGAGTTGACAAATAAGACTATAGTTTTTTTTTTTTATGATTAGGGGTTAAACTTGGGCAGCAACATCCATCCATCTCTAAACATATTCTTTGAAACTTTCATTGGCTTTCTTGTTTCATACTTTACAAAAACATATGATCTAGTACCCAATTTATGATATACTTGTATTACGTAATAAAGGTCCTTACTAATTCCCTCCAGCCATAGATGCGAGACCAATTCTATTATACATACCATCTAGCAGTAGATCCAGTGAAACTGTCTTGAAAGACATGAATAGGTAGCTTTCATCATGTGTATGTGCAGCTATGTTACGATAATATATTATGACAAGTATTATAAGGCACTTGTTCAATCATATTTCTCAAATTCAAGCAATTTTGATGAAATCAACACTTCATGAACTAAGTATAGTCCAACAGCATCTATTAATCCATAAAAATCTATCCTTTCAATAGCTTAGGCCTTTCTTCTATGAGATCCATCTTCTATTGGGATCCAAAGCCTTTTGTTGTCCCTATTGTGCTTATATTCAACTTCTCTTACTCTTTTGGATCATCTAAATTAGGAACTTAAGTTGGATCAGATGTTTTGACATCAAGAATATGGGTGATATGAATAGAAACAATGGTTAAAGGCAAGTCAATATGCATATAGGAGTAGTTTCCAGTAAATGGCATTGATGCTAGGCCCCTTGAGATGCTTGTGCTAAGTACGAACTAAAACCAAAAGGATACAATGGATTGTTTTCATTTTGGATAACCACGTCTTTCATTATTTTCTTTTCCTTACTCAAACATTTTAGCAATTCAATGATAGTTTCTAATTGTCCCTTCAAATCTTTTTGTACCTTTTTAGTTTTTGGAAACAAAGAATGTGCTATTCTTTTGTGATCCTTGCTTGATATCTATGTTGTAGTGCCTCAGATTGGTCAAAAATTAAGTTATCCTTAAACCATGATTTACCACAATGTTAAATTTAGGATGACATGTTGTCAAACTTTTTTATAATGATATTATGAAATCATCCCAACTTTTAATAACTTATGTATGAAAATGACTAAATGCATAAATGAATGTAATAAGAAGGATTTACCACATAACAGTTATTAACAAGAAAAATCTTTATTGAATCTAAAATTACATCCATAGGAAGTCTAAATTTTATTATGGCAACAAATCCCTAATCTATCGATATTGGCCTTATACTTCATTGAGAAAATCTAATAGCCATTGACTATGTGTTTCAACTTGTGGCACTCTTGTCTTTCATTCCTCAATCTTTTCTACCATGTCCTTGGCTTTATAAGTAGTAGTGATTTGATCAAGCAAGCACTCTAATTGGTCATGCTTTTTCATATATGCTTCATTTACTTGCTCACATTCCTTATTCAAGGCACCCATTTATTTTTCAATTTCAACAACAACCCCATTTAACATTTGTATGTGCTTTTGTGCCTCAATAAGTGTTTCTTCACTTTCTTAAACTTTCGCTTGTAATTATCCATTTTCTTTTAAGAGTTATGCTAGCTCACGAATGGTGGATAACTATGTTATGTTAAGGTTAGCAAATAAACTTTTCCATTCATCCCTTTCTTGTTTAAGTGCTTGAATTTTTTTATATCCATCTTCCTTTCTAATTCCCTTTTAAGCCTTTTATTTTCAAGTTCTAATTCATCTTCTTCAACTTTAAGCTTTCTTTTAGCAATTTTAACTACTACTAATGGATCAAGGGGTGCTGATTTGACTGGGCAATTTGAGATTGTTAGTTCAAGGAATGCACACTTGGCCTAATATGTCACACATAGTATTCAAGGGTAACTTCATTTAATTGTCTCTTTTTGCCTTCTCTTTAAGGCATTTTTCATGCTTGCATGGCCTTAGCTATCTTCATTGAGGCATTAATTTTAGCATAGGAGAACTCCATCTTGTTAAGTCTAAAAGTGACTGGGATAAACTGCTTATATCCATATTGTCTTTGCACCATGATTGGAGAATAACTCACTGTACCCCAAAAACCTATGATAAAACGCAAAACTTATCTTCACAAGGATATAGTACTAGTACATAGGGCATCCAAAGTGCTCTTCATATCACATCTTTGCTGGTGAGCTTACACATAAATGAGATCCATGCTTCTTTGGATTTTTGTGCAAGCTATTCATTCTCATAAAATTTTTTAATGGGAATACTTGAAGTAAATTATGGCTTGCAAAATTTACCTCCATTAGTCTCAATAGGACTTTTTATCTAAATGGTTAGCAATTAGGCACATCCAATAGAATGCCCATTTTTCACTTCATCTACAAGTGTTCAAAAATCTAATGGTTTCAGCCAAAATTGCATGAATAGAATTAATTTGATAACCAAGCTGATCAAAAAAATCCACCACTATGAGATCAATATACCCTATTGTTTGTGAAAGTATCACTATCCCATAAAGAGCCAATGCTATCAAATCCATTTCTTTTCGATACCTAATAAAATTATGAACAATGGACTAAGGAATGTCAGCACTTTCCCTCTTTCTTTTTCTCAAGCATCAACAATTGGAACATTTACAGCTATCAACTAAGCAAGCTTTTTTTTATAACCAATCTTTTTATTTTTTCAATATATCTTGCTAGGATTAGAAAGGTTTAAATGAAGTAGAGTTGAGTATTCTTTAATGGTTGGCACCATATCAACTTCATTGAACAAAAAGTAACAATATAAAGGATTATAAAACTAAACCATAGCTCTAATAAGCTGGGCATTGACAATGACTGAGAGAAGTTGTGCAAGATCCCCAAACTTCTTTTATAAAGCTTATTTGATGGTGACATCTTATCAATACAAAATGTTAACCAAATCACTGAAATCATTCCTTTTGAGATTAATATGGATTCTAATTGGGAGAGTAGACATATAATCGGGTGGCAAGCAATCACTTCCTTTAAATTGAGCTTTTTTAGACTTTATTTTCAAGCCAAAAGGAAACTTTGTTAGGCTTTCCATAGATGTAATCAAGATTTTTTTTATTAAAACAATTTTGTAATAATCACTTCTTATGATAAATCTAATGATGTAAATGCATGAACATACAGTTAAAAAAATGTTACTAAATAATATATAAAAAGAGCAAAATACAATTTTACAAGTAAAATAGTAAGAAATATTCCATCACGTGCCCTATTTAAGATTTTCCTACAAGCGGAAGGCAGGGCTCTAACTTATGATTCTTAGAGTTCATTTACATGCAAGGTTAAAAAATTTGACAATCCAAAGGCTCCTAAATTATTCCATCAACAAACTAAGTTCATGAGTCAGTTACATGTAGGAAAAGTTTTAGCACCCTTATAATATCCAAAATTGTTATTAAATTAATCACATGTTATCTTATTTAAACCTTAATTCAAATGATTTTTATTCCTTATTTTTTATATTTAAATATTGGATAAAATTTTTAGGTTTTCACTAAAAAAGAAAATTTTTTCACCTTAAAAGTATTCATAATAAACTTATTGTTTACTTGAAGATGCTCTGTTATCGAATTTATTAAATATTTTATGAAAAATAAAATTTTAATTTCTTTTATTTATTTGCAAAATCATTAAAATACAAAAATAATATCAAAATATCATAAAAATACCATGTAATAATATCATAATTAAAACATGCAAACAGATCATAACAAAAATCATGTAGAAAATCATGCAAAGATCTGATGAAAACACATCATGTAAAAATATAGTAATAAATCATGCAAATTAAATCATGCAAGAGTATGGTAATAAATCATGCAAATAAAATCCATGCAAAATATTATGATCAAAATCATAATCAAGCAAATAAATATCATGCAAAATATTATGCAACGTATCATGCAAATATATAAATTATAATTATTCATGCAAAATTATCATAAATCATGCAAAAAAATGCAAAATAAACTATGAAATTCCTACCAAAGTTTCTTTCTTTTTCTTAACCTCATCACCTCTAATTCAATCACAATTAAAAATAATAAATAAAAAAATAAAATACAATAAGAAATATGTTTAAAAAACAAAAAATATATTAAAATAAATAAAAGAATCAAAAAATATACCAAAACATAAAATAAAATACAAAAAAAAATGCAATCAAGTCAGGTCAATAACAAAATAGCACATGGGTCATGCATGGGTTGGGACACAAATCTTAAGCCCCAAAACGACGTCATACATTCCTTGTATAAAAGCTAAAAAAATATTGAGTTTTCTCATATTTCTCCTCCTTTCTCTCTGTACCTAAAATTCCTCATACCTCTCTCTAGAATTTTCACTAAAAAACTTAACCAATTTTAAAAGCCAGCCAAAAACCTCAAAATTCAGCATCAAAAAAATCAAATAATGCCAAAAAATTCAAGCCTTCCTTAGAAAATGCTAGAATCCAAAATTCAGTTGCTGCTTTTTCCTTTGACCACCATAAAATTCATTGAAATTTTCAAACTCCCAATGAAAAGCTCATTAAAAAACCAAAAAAATTCAAAGATTCAAACAAAAACCCAAAAATATCCCATAAAAGCCTAGAATTCAAAAATCAAGCCAAAACCATAAATTAAAACTATCAAAGACTAATTCCTAAACTCTTTCACAAAAATTGCTAAATACAATTTTAAAATCAAATTTTTAGAACCAAAAACCAAAACTAGAAAAATTTTTAATGATTTAGCTACTATTTCTTACTATAATTGGTTGATTGCTTACTTAATTTGATTGTGCTTGTTGTGTTCACAGATTGAACATTAGGGTCCTTATATAGAGATCCAGTCTTACTTCGTTTTAGAAAAGGCAAAATCTCATCAAATCTACCAAAAGATTTTCAAGATTTTTTTTTAAGACTTTTCCCTTTTTCCATGATTTGTGACTCAAGTATTTCCATAAGTAATCCATCTTTAAATTTTCAATTTCAACAAAATCTAAAAACAAAATCTCCAAGTTTCCTTTCACAAAAATTAATCATGTTTTTTTTAGTTTTTTATTTTTATTTTTTATCAAATAATAAAACCATCAATAATAAAACTAAAATAAATAAAATATATAAAAATATAAAAACATATTTTTGGGCTTTTAATCTTTGGACCTAAAATTCAATTTTCTAATTAAGGCCCAATTACAATTTTGTTCCCATCTTAAAGTTAAAAATCAAAGCCCATTTTAATGCTGAAAAAATTTTTGAACAAAATAGGGCATCTATAATGTTTAAATAAACTGAAACATCCATTTCCAAACTTAAAAAAGTATCCAGATGCATCATGTTTAGACAAATAAACTAAATTTTAATAAATGAAAAGAACATAAAGAGTTAAAAAAATATCTAAATGGTGTCCAATATTCAAAATTAAACGGTAAATTCCAATGGCTTCAACTGGAGTTTTGACTTGGTTTCTCATTAAAACAAAATTTTCATTTATATATATGGTTTAGCTCATAAGGAGTCTTTAAATCATATTTGAAACATAAGTGGTATAACCAAAATCAAAATACCAAGTGTTATAAAGAACTTCTACCAAATTTGATTCAAAACATATGAAAACACAAGGCTTACTTTCCTTTCGAAGCATGCCTTATGTTTTAGGCAGTTTTCTAATAGTGTACACACTTTTCGCAAAAATAACACTTATTTTTCTTTTATTCCTTCTGGTGGATTTGGGCAAATGATGCATTAATCTTTGTGGTCCTTTATTGCCATTTCTATTTTTCTTTATTGTTTCTTTTTAGCTCTTAGCTAGCCTATAAGATTAATTAAACAAATTCATTGCTTCTTAAGCCTTGCTTCCTCTTGAATAAGCATACTTTATAGTTTAGTCATATTCCATTTATACTTTATAGTGTTGTAATTTGTTTGAAATGAAGCATGCTTATGAGATAGGGAACTTATAATAAATTGTATAAGAAAACTTTTACTCACTTTCCATTCTCATGGATCTTAATCTTACAACTATATTTGACATTTTAGTGACATTTTTATCCATGATACGAATACCATCAAATTTTATGGTAGTTAACTTATTTATTAATATCTCGGTAAATGACTTATCAATAAAGTCAAATTAACACATATCTTTCACAAACTTCAAAAATTCCTTAGCATTATTAGTTTTAAGAATCGTTAACTTAATGTTATTTGCTACTGTCATTTGCATAAACATTAAGCATAGTTTATTTAATCTTTCTCAAGTTTTATAAAAAGACCTTTGTTCAGTATTGCTAGAATCAGTAATAACAACAGGCTTATTAGCCAGAAGTGCCAAATCAAGATCTAGACACCTAGATGATATTGGACTTGTTCACATCATTGAAAATAATTAAGCCCATTGAACTTTATAATACGAAGCTTACAAATTAAAAGAAACAGGAACAAATGTTACAACATAGATAGAATGCTCACACGTTAATGTTTTGAATTGTAACTTAGATACATAATACTCATTCAAATAACATTCATATAAACATTGAATATACATTAAAGTTCTCCTTTGAGTGATCTACTAATATACAACAACAAATATAATTGATGTTTAATTTTGATTTCACATCATTGGTAATTATATATACTTTAATTACACATGCTTACTATCATTGGATATGCAAAAATATCTAATGAATTATATTAATCAACCACAATCATATTTATGATTATAAAATTAACCAATCTACTTTTAGGCAATCCTTAAATATTTTATAATCACTAAAATTTAATTTACTCATATATATATATATATATATTTCATCATATCATCGCATTTATAACATCACATAATCATAAATAATTGAATTTTAGTTAATTTTGACATATATGAAAACTTTCTAGTTTGGCCACTTCGGTAACTAACAAATTATACGCACTATAGATATCAAAATAAATAATTATAACAATTATTTTAATAATAATAGACATAATGGTAATCTTAAACATACATATGTGAAAGGTTGTGAGTAAACAAAATATCAAAAAACTATCATATATAAAGTTCACATAATTAATGTATCTTACATATATAGTAAAATACAACATATATAATATAATGAGTAGATAGGAATAAAATAATTAAAGATTCATTCACATTCCCTTTCCTAATCATTCTAAAATTTATAATATTTAATTGTATTATTTTTAATTTAATAATTATTAAGTTTAATTCATTTATTGTCTTACATTTATTATGCCACATTTATTGCTTTTCTTTACATTATTTCTCTTTTCAATAAACTATATATTCTTTAATATATATATTCATTAATCTAATAAATATATATTCATATATAACAGGGAAAAAAGGATCGGTGGCCCTCAAACTCGACATGAGCAAAGCATATGATAAGGTTGAATGGGGTTTCTTAAAGGCTATGATGCTGAAGCTCAGATTCCATCATTAATGGGTGTCAATGATATACAATGCATCACATCTGTCTTTTACTTTGTTGTAGTGATTAGAGAGGTCATAGTTACCTTTTAGCCAAAGTGAAGATTGTGCCAAGAAGGGCCTTTATCGCCATATTTATTTCTTCTATGCTCAGAAGGTTTCTCTGCACTTTTACACCAAAAACAAAGGGAGAACATCATAGGTGGCATAAGTTCTAACAAAAATGGGCCAAGAATCAATCATATGTTTTATGCAAAGGATAGTTTGTTGTTCTTAAGAGCAAAACAATTTGAATGCGAAGCAATAAGGGACATGCTAAAAAAGTATAAGAAAGGTTTAGGCCAAATGATTAATATGGAGAAATCATTGATCTACTTCAACAAAATGTTGGCAATGATGTCAGACACAATGTGAGACAAATTTTAGAAGTAAATGAAACTCTTAACCCTTAAAAATATTTAAGGCTACCCATAATGGTAAAGAGGAACAAAAAGTCAGCCTTCAAATATATCACTGACATAATCAAGTCAAAAATCAATTTTTAGAGTTGTAGCATGTTATCCATAAGGGGAAATGAGGTTTTCATTAAAGTAGTTCTACAAGCAACATTAACATATAACATAAGCTATTTTATTTTTTCAAGAGGTTTTTACCAAAAGATAAATAATATGATATGTGCATAATGGTGGAGTTCCAAACAAAACCAAAAAGGTATCCACTAGCTTAAATGGGATAAAATGTATAAGGGCAAAAAGGAAGATGGTATGGGCTTTAAACACTTTGAGTTTTTCAACCAAGCATCACTAGCCAAACAAGGATGGAAATTGATTATAAATAACAAATCATTGCTACATAGAGTGTTAAATGCCAAATATTTTCCATATGGGAACTTCCTAGAGGCGCAGCTAGGCCAAAATCCTTCAACGACTTGGTGAAATATATGAAGCATAAGGGAAGTATTCAACTTGGGGTTGAGATTGAGGGTGGGCAATGGGAGACGCATCAATATTTGGTATGATAGTTGGTTTTCTGATAACAAAATGCTCACTGCAGAGAGAAATGGCCAAATCGACTGGGAAGGAAAGCAACAATTGAGGTTTTGATAGACAACCAAACGAAAGTTTAGAATGAGAAACTAATCTTTTCCCCATTATCAGTGGATGCAAAGCTAATATGCACAATACCATTGAGTAAACAAGACCATGTAAACATTCTAATGTAGAGCTTGGAGAGAGATGGCAAGTTCTCTATTTGAAGTGCATACCATATATGACTATCTAAAGATACACAAAACAATATAGATGCAAGCCATTAAGATGAAAAGCAGCAAGCAAAAGCTAGGGGGTTCTGGAGGAAGCTGTGGAATGCAAAATTCTCAAACAAAATCAAGATCTTTAGGTGGAAACTAAATAATAGGTTTTTACCGATTTACTATGTTTTAAGAAAGTGGGGAATAAATGTTCATAGTGTATGCCCACAAAGCGAACAGCATGACAAAACTATTGTTCATGTAATATAGGAGTGCGAATAAAAAAACAAGATATGAAAATGTGTGGTTGGTTCTCTAAGATGGACAGAAGAGCGATGACCAGAAGACCACGAATATCTAGAAAAAATTATGAATAAGACCGATACACATAAGTGGGAATTTGGTCTAGTCCTAAACTGGGTTGCATGGCATAACAGGAACATGGCAATCAAAAAAGGTTTTCACTGAAGAGTAGACTCAGAGGTGCTATTTGCTATGATTTACCTCCAAAAATTTAAGCTAGCTAATGCGATCTAATCGTCTGGACCTAAGAGTGATACTGAAAAGTGTGAAACCCATCGAAAGGAGTAGTGAAGATTAATTTTGATGAAACACTAAATTCACCAACTAGAATAAAGGGTGTGGGAATGGTTGCCAAGAATGAAAATGGGATAGTGTTGGAACCTGCTACAGTAAAGATAACCCATACAAATGATGCAAATGTGGTAAAGACTCTAGCTACTTGGAAAGCAATTGAAATCGTTAGAGAAATGGGTTTGGATAGCATCATTCTGGAGGGACATGCATTGATGGTCATTAAGGATATACAAAGTGAAGAACTTAACTTCTCTGTAACTGGAATATGTTGGCAAATATTAGGTCACTTTGCATATTGTTCAATCACATGAAAGTAAAACATGTTAATAAAGAGGAATGGTGTGGCTCATAAGCTTGCCCAATATGCTCTAGAGAATAGTGTAAGTGAAAACTGGTTCAAGGAATGCCCTACCTTCCTTCAAAATGTTGCAACCATAGATCTTCAAGTTATATAATGTTGAAGCATTGTTTTTCAAAAAAATATATATATGTTCATTATATTATACATTTTTTCAATATATTAATATAATAAATATGATTTATTGTTATACTAAATTCATGCAAAGACATATGCCATATTGTAATTAAATGAACAATATTTTCAAAATAATAATGATATCCAAAAAAATGAAAGAAACATTAATTATTATTTTGAGATTTCATGTAGCATGCCAATATTAACTTGTAAAAAACATTAAAACTCTTAACTTTCAACATAATATAAAACAAAAATTAATAACAAATAACAACATGAAAATCGATAATAAAATTAATAATAAGAAATATAAAAAAAGTAATTTTTAAAAGCAAATCACAAATTCTTAAACCAAAAACTCTGATACCACGTGTTATATTTTTTTATTATGCAAATAAAATCTTAATTTTGCATAATTTTAATATCCAAAGTCTTAGAATAAAATAATTTTCATAATTTTTTAATTAATAAGAAGTCATACCTTCATTGATAATATTTTTTAGAAATGTTGTTTTATAATTTTATGTTTTTTTCTCTTTCTTGACCTCTTGACTTAATACATTTTTTTTATAAATAGAATGTATCAATTTATAAGTAAAGAGAGTGAAGCAAATTTCTTTCGTTCATTCGTTCGTATTTTCCATCAACATATGATTTATAAACAAAACTCTTGTTCATTCATTCAATAATTATAACTAAAACTCTTTTTATTTTAATTACATTTGTTTAAAAAGACTTTATTTATATCCATTAATTAAACAAAATTTTGTTTTAATTGTTCAAGTTTAATAACATTTAATACGTATTATACTATAATAATTAACTGTAATTTATTTACTTAAATTATTAAATCATCAATAAAAAATATTTTAAGTTAGATAATGGACATTTAAGCCACATAATATCTAACACAATTCTCATCCACACCGCCAAGGGTCAAACTCTTGATTTTGCAAAGGGTTAAACAATCATCACTGAAAGAGTGAAGAATCAAGAGATGGAAAAAACCTAGAATAACCAAACGACATAGCCGATGATGCACCGAATAGCATTCACAAATCCAAATTCCCATTTGATGAATGTCCCTCTTGCCCAAGGATGAACACTTGTTCTCTTGCTTTTCTCTAATCTACCAAAACAGAGCAGGCAACTAAGTTAATTAAGTCTAGTAAAAGCTTAAATGCAATGCCCTTTTGTAAGCAAGTTGTCAGTTACCTGAACAGTAGCTTCATGAGAAAAGGTGAACCGAAAATCATTCAACAAATCTAAGTGCTTCATTTGCTGCTCTAACCTTTCACACTCTTCTCCATGATCCTTCCACACCGAATGCAGTGTTTTCAGGGCGGGTCTAAGCATCGAGTTCCATTCCCTTTCCCGGCGCACTTCAATCCCATTGACCAGACTCCGGCCGTTTTCTGCTACTTTTTCTAAATGAGAAACTGAAATTTAAAAATATAGGCAGCGAAAACGAATATCGTTTAGGGCTTCTTAAAAGATGGCCTATATCCAACCCAATATTTTAAGTCTCGGCCTATCTACCAACATTTTTTAAAAATAAAAGTGTTATTGTGCTTTTCAGCATTTTTTTTTTAGTTTTGTTTATCATTTACAATTTTTAATATTATATATTTTTATGTACAATTAATATATTAATTTGTTATATATTTTAAATTCAGCTCACCCGTCAAGAAAAATATTGTTTTATTAAGCAAATGTAGAACCTTAATAATCTTATCATTGAACTTCAAAATATGAAATAAATTCGTAGTCACATATGTTTCATTTTTTTAGATTCTTGTTGTTTGAATTTCAAGCTATAACTAATTAAATTTCCTCTAATAAAGTATATCATTATTTGTCAGGGATGAGATTTTGGTTTTAGTCACTAAACAAAAATATTTTTTTTCAAATTTATTTCATAAATTTTAGTAATTTTGACTCCTATAAAACCTGTTACGCTACAGCCTTTTTGTCTTTTTTTTTTTTTGCCTTTAATTTCATTTTTTCCTTTTATTTTAATTTCTAATTTTTCCTTTTTTTCTCTACATATTTTAAATAATTATCTTATTTTTTTAAAAAAATTATATGGATTCAGTTATATTATTGATTAAGAAATTTTTTTTAGGATTTTTGTTTTTAATCAATTATATAAATTTTAAACATTTTGATTTTGCAAAGGACCTTCCACGTGTCACCAAACCAATATGAGTGATTTTATTTAAATCGAAAATGAATTGGGAGTGGGATGATTTTTTTTTTCTTTTTTCAAATCATGGTTAGGTCAGAGAAGGGTTTAAGATATTTTTCCCTAGAGTATATATAAAAATATTTTTTATTAGTAATTTGATTTTATATTTATATATTATATTAATAAATTTATTATTTAATATATTAATTTAATAAAAATATTATATTTATATGATTAAAATGTTATTTATAAAAAAATAATATTTTATAAATATTATAATAAATTAAAATTATTTAATTTATTTATGATTATGTTGGATTGAATGTGATTTACATATATATATATATATATATATATATATATATATACATCGTGTCGAAGTGATGTATAAAAAAAAATAACCCAATATTAAAAGTTTGGTAAAATTATTAAAAAATTGGATAGGTGTTAAAGTGAGCTTAAACCTGTCATGAGTTGACCCGACAAATATTCACGTGGCATCTTAATTTATTTTGTTTTTACTTTAGCCTTTTTTTCTCTTTTACTTTTTGTAGTTTTAGCTTGCTTTTGTTTTTTTGTTTTTTTTAATTGTCTATTTAAATATCGAAATCTTAAATTTTCGAATGTATGGAGTATAGTACTAATATTGTTATTTAATATTTTAATTTAATAAATTCATGTATC
This sequence comes from Durio zibethinus, assembly GCF_002303985.1. The sequence continues at coordinate 10,213,128 of NW_019167971.1, read as the reverse complement.
ATTCTCATTTGGCTTTTTTTTTTTTTTCCTAACCATTTTTTATTCTTTTAAGTTTTGATATTTTTTAATTAGATAAATTTTGTAAAAAAAAGGGTAATAGACGTAAAGATGACTAAACAACTCTTCTCTCATTGATTTCAATTTGTTTTGGTCCAATATATGCAATTTTTTAAAAATTTTGGAATTGAATCAAAGTTTTTATTTTTAAAATCAAAGTTTGGTCGAAAACGAGTTTAAAGTCTTCCTTCATGCTCTGAGTATATATATAATTATTTTTTAATTATTTATTTTTATTTTTATATTTATTTATATGCATTATATAAGTTAATATTTATCATACGTGTAAGTACGAGAACTAACCCATTAGATACAACATATAGAGTCATCATCAAAATTTTTTAATATAGGTGTGATTGGGCACCTAAATAAATCTATTCCTTCTAAAGTTGTTATAAGCTTAACTAAGAGTCTCTAAAAAGAATAAGTTTTGATCTTTTAAATATAATTAAATTTGAAATTTCAATTACATATAAGGAAGGTTTAGCACTTTTACAATGCTCACAAATTGGTATCAATTAATCTTAAATTATCTTTTTAGCCTTAATTAAATGGTCCTAATTATTCTTATTATTTTATTATGTTTATTAATTTAATGTTTAAATATTTGACATATTTTTAGGTTTTCTCCAACTCTTTGGTCGATCTTTTAAAAATATTTCTCACCTCAAGAGTATTCAAGTAACACACATATTTTCTTGAAAAGGCTCCATCATTAGATTTATTAAATATTTTATGAACAAATAGATACATATTAATATATGATAATATACATGGTCAATTTCATAATAATAAAATATATAATCAAATACAAAATTAAATACATATAATAAATCATGCAAGGAAATTAAATCACAATAATTTATTCCCAACCTTAATTTTTCTCATATTAGAAAATAAATAAAAAATTGGTATATTGATAAGGATTTCTAAATTCTCCAATATTTTGATCGAATTTAGAAAAAATTCTCTTACCTAAAAATTTTGAAAAAAATTACACACCTGCGACTTTATGTAGAATTTCATCTTTGGTTGAATTTTTATTTATTCCTAAATTATTATATATTTTAAAGATTAAATAACCAAATAAATGTTAAGTTAAGTAAATAGCAAATACAATAAATAATTGACATAAATAATAGAAATAAATAATCCAAAAAAAAAAAACAAAGAAACTAATAGACAAAATAAATAAATATAAAATAAAAATAAAAAGTAAAACAAGTGTAGAAAAAGAAAAGAATTTAAATGGGCAGGACTTACCTATAGATCTATAATTTATGTATTCGTATCGTGTAAACTACTGAAATTTATGTATTTATATCATGTTTTACACAAAAATTATGTATCATAATTCGTGTTGATATGAAAGCATGAAATGTGTTATTTTGGTTTTGTTAAACCCAAACATAGTTATTACTGAAATTTTAAACTGTATCATTTTTGTGTCTTTATTCGTATCATGTTCATATTATATTACTATATCATATTTTAAATTAACAGATCTACTTATTTGAATTGCTGAAAATTTAACCAAGAATTCAAAGTACCCAAGAAGAAAGAAAATATATATATAGAGCAATCAAAACAATTTCCTAAACCCAATTTTGATTTTTGTTTCTCAAAATCTAACCTAAATCTAACTGTTCTCTAAATCAAAACCTAAAATCTAATGAAAACTCAATTCCAAAAATTTTCAAAGATTTAAAAGATCACCACAAAAATGTTTGTGCTTTTCACCATTTTCTTCCCTTTGTTCCTCTTGGTACTTGATTTAGGTTCTTTAAATAGTCATTTAATCCTAACTTCAAAATGAGTCCAATTTTGAAAACAATTGCCCTAACTTTTTTTTTACTCATTTTCAAGCTCAAAAATCCAAATAAAACATACCTTTAAGGATTTCAATTCTTTTTCAATCTCAACTCCTTTTTTTATTATAATTTTGGACTTTTTTTTAAACAATCAAAATAAAAAAAATAAAGTAAAAATTTAACTCAAATTAAAACCCCGAACTAAATGGGGTGTAGGTGTCTACATTATTTAATATTTTAATTTAATAAAAATATCATATTTATAAATTATTAAAATTTAGTCCATCCATCTATTATATAAATTCTAATCATTTTTACTTTTGTTTCATCTTTATTTAATATATCAATGTGACACTTTATGTTTCTTTCCTTTCTTTCCCTTCTTTTCTTTTTTTTCTTTTTTTTTAACTTATTTGTAAGAAAATAATATTAATGAAAGTGCACATGTAGCATCCAATTTGTTTATTTTCTTTCGTATTTTTTAAATTTTTTTTGTTTTGTTTTTTAATTAGATTAATTTTATAAAAAAAATTAACCGATTGATAAGAATAACAAAATAATCTATATCCTATAAGTTTCTATCCATATCGATTTGACATAGATGTTTCATATAAAAATTGATATTAAATCAATTCAAGTCAATTTTTCTTATAAAAGTCGAATAAGTCAAAAGCGAATTTTATTATATTCTATCCCAAGTCACCCTATAGTATATATAAAAATATATATTTTATTATCAATTTAATTTTACATTTATAGATATGTATTCACCAATTTTTTATTAAAAATTTTGTATTAAGTTCCGCATATAAAAAATAAAATAAATTTTTTTTAATATTTATAAATTATATTTTATGAAAATAAAAGGTTAATTTATGTATAAAGTAAGTAACTTTTGGTTTTTTAAATAAAGATGACAAAAAAAAAATTTTAACTCGTGATAAGGCAGTAACACCTAACTCTTGTTATTAGTAAAAAAACTTAACAATTATAAATGCAAAGATTCATTTCCTTCTCCTCACCACTTCCTCATAATCAAATTAATAATGGATCCAAGATATTTTTTAAGTATTTACTTAAAATATAAATAAAAATTTATTAATTTTATCAGTAAAAAGAAATTTAGAAAAATTTTTGAGATGGTAAAAAAAAATTTAATTTTTTAATTTTTAAAGATGATAGTCAACATCCTAGTTTTTCATTTGAATTGGCCACTGATAAAAACACGATGATTACTAGTGTTACCAAGCGGACACATACACAAGGATTACACAATAGAATCCCCTCTTTGTATTTCATTGATTAATATTAAAAATCATCTATGAAGAATTTCACCGCCCACCCAACCAACCAAAATTCTAAATAAAATATATAAAAAAATTTAAAAGTAACTATATATATCCCAAGGCATCTTTGATTGACACCGATCATCTTTTAATACCCATTTATATCCTTAATTGATTTTGGGTGCTTTAGAAAGGTGTCTTTGATTGCTTGTTTGGTGAAAGGGGAGAAACGATACTCGCCTCCTAAGAAAATTTGCTGCTACAAGAAACAGGGAAACAAAAAAAATGAAAGATACCTCCAAATCACACTCAATTTTGAAAAAGAAGATACCAAATCATCTAAAAATAAGAGGGATCATTCACACGCTTATAAAGTTTATTGAAACCAAAAAAAAGATGATTTTACCTGTTAATCGGTACTCCGACATATTTTATACTACCTTAAAGTCTATGATTCTTTTTTGAACCTTCAATCGTTGTGTCGATCTCACCCATTTATTTTTTAACTTCAATTGGTCGGCCATGACCTACGCCACCCTCTCATCGTATATGAGACTATGAGCTTATAATCTCTTGACTTATTTATTGTACTTTATGATTTTTAAATATATATAATATGAAAATATTTTATTTTTATTAACAAATTTTTATGCATAATATTATAATAATTTTTGTCCAAAAATCTACAAAATTAAAAATATAATAAGAAAAATTTTCGATTGCATTAATAAAATATTTTGTAAAAAATTTTGATTCCATCTATTTTTATCCAATAATCAATGAAATTATAATTATAATGACAAATTTCAATAAAATTAAAAGTACATTAACAAATTTTAACAAAATTAAAATATGATGACAAAATTCACTTTTGTTCCATTTAAAAATTAACAAAAATTAAAAGTACAAAAAAAAATTCAAGGAAATTGAATTACAATTACAAAATTCAATTTTAACCTATAATGAATGATAGGTTTTACTTTAATCCCTTCACTAAAAACACTACAAATAAAGTGTAAAGCTAACATTTCATCTTTATTAGAAAAAATAAGTGTAAGATTGGCACTTGTCAAACCAAAGGCATTTGATGCATAAATTAACACCATACATTAAATTTTCAAAAAATAAAACGTCACCGATGTAGAATTAAGAAACAAAAGTTTATTCCATCATAAAAAATAAAAAAGTTAATTAATCAAGGAATTGATCAAGACGCAATTCTGCTGACTAGATGACCCTATACTAGCCATGTTTACTTTGCTAAGCAATTTCTTTTTCTTTTTGTTAAATATAAAAATGACTCATGTATTGTATTTTTTTTGTCAATTTGAAATAAAAAAATAAAAATTTCAGTTTAATATTTCAATTTTCATTCTATCATCCACTTTGATATCTGAAATTAATATTGTCAGATAACTTATGACCTACATGAATATACAATAAGATGTTAAAACATATAAAAAAATTTAATAAATGCACCTCATTAATTACAATATCAGCATTAAAAGAAAATTTTAAAAAAAATTATATAAATTCATAAAAAATCTAAATTTTTTAAATTTTTAAAAAATCTGGAATATTATAAAAAATGAAATATTTAAAAGATTATGAATACTTAAAAATTAAAAAAAATCAAAATTTTAATAAAATTAAAATTTTCTTTAAATTAAAAAAATTACAAAAACATAAAAAACATAAAATATAAATATAAATTTTTTTGAAAAATATAAAAATTTTTAAAAAGTTGTAGAAAATTTTTCATTTTTTTGAATCTTACAATTTTATTTTTTATATATTTTATGAATTTTTTAGGTTTTAGATTTTTATTTTTATTAACTTTTAACTTTTTTATATTTTACAGTTTTTTAGAATTTTAAAATTTTTTAGAATATTTTGGTCTTTTGAAAATTTTTAATATGTAAGAAAATTTAAAATTTTAAGAACTTTTTATAAAATTTTTATTTTTTTAATTTTTAAAATTTTTCAAAAATTTTTTTTTTTTGTTTTCAATTTTTTAGGTTTTTGTATTTTTTAATTTTAAGAAAATTTATTTTTATTAAAATTTTCATTTTTTGAATTTTTTATAATTTTTTGGATTTTTTATTAAAATGTTGGTTTTTTTAATTTTTAAGTTTTCTTGATTTTTAAATTTTTATAATTTTTAAAAATATTTCATAGTTTTATAATTTTTTTAAAATATTTCATATTTTAAAAAACTTTTGAAAATTTTTTAAGAATTTTTGTAGAATTTTTAAAAAAAATTTAATGCTAACGTAATAATGTGAAATTAATTAAATTTTTTTATATATGTCAATATCTTTTTATATATTCATATCATATCAATAAGCTAATTAACGGCTTTATCCCAAAATATTAAAATGAATTACGGAATGAGAGTTTGAGTAACAAAATGATAATTTTATTTTTTAAATATTAAATTAAAAAATATATATAATACATAAATTATTTTTATATTTAACAATTTTTTTAAAGGAAACGAGGGAATAGAAGCTGGTGGGACCTAATTGCCTAATTTCAGATTCTGTTTGACTAAATGGAGGAGTAACGTTTATTCTATTAGATTTGTTTAACTTTGGTTTTCATGATAATAAATTAAGACTAATTCACTACTTAGAAATAAATTAGAGTCTAAAATCTTTATGAATTGACTTCATATAAAATGGATTAGAAGTGTCTGGCGCATGCATATAAATATACATGTTTTATTTATTGAATTAATGTCATAAGTTAATTAAACATCAATTCAGTTTGTAAATTTATTTAAAATTAAAATATAATAAAATATGTTAAATATATTAAAATATAATAAAAAATAAAATAAGTATAATAATTAAATGTTTAAAATAACCTTTTATATAATATTGAATAATTAATTAAGTATCATAATTAAAAGATTAAAAATTAAAATTATCTTTATATGTTTATATTAAATTAAAATAAATAAAAAATATGTTAAATGTGTTAAACATGTTAAATATGTACTCATATGATAAAATTAAAATTAAACGTATTTTTCGTATTGTATTACGTGTTAAACGTATATTCGTGTGACACATTTTGTCTAAATGTGTTTTTCATGTCTTACACGTGTTTAGACATGCCAACACATATAAGACACGTATTATATCGCATCAAAATTTATGTCAATACGAATAAATATAAAATACATATGTGTGGTTTTTATGTCATATCACCTTATCCTATTTGAAATGATCAGGTTTAATATATATAAATATATTAAAGTAAGTAATTGAACATAAGTTAATTAAACATCAATCAAGTTTGTAATTTTATTTAAAATTAAAATACAATAAAAATGAAATGAAAATATTTATGTATTTATATATATTTTTTATTTTTTTATCAAATTGTCTTTGTTTATGCTATACTTGAGTATGATTTTGGATAGATGGATATGGTGGCAATGAGAAAATTTAACTTTCAAACATGTATATAGACTAAATTACTTGTCTTTTAAGTTGATTGTTGGTTCCCGCAATTGTAGAATCAATAAATCCAAACATGATGAAACATTAATTTAAATTATAATTTATTCTATAATTTGATGAAACAAAAGCTATTTTTAAAAATTTTTAACATTAATTTCGGTTTATTGATATATATATATATATATATATATATATATATATGATGGCTTAACTAATGTGTTTTGGTTTTTCTTTTTTGTTTGCTTTTAGATTTAGGTCTATGATTCTTTACTATACAAATACTCGACACTTTGTAAAATGAATGGAAAGACGTGAATAAAAAAAATTTTGTTAATCTAATTATTAAAATTAATAATTATTTTCTTAATTTGTAACTTAACTATTAGATTAATAAATTTTTTAACCTCACCTATTTTCATCCTTTTACAAAGTATGGCCTTAAAAACGATAATGTTACTTTAATTTCTTTGTTGTCCTATCCCTTCCATGAATCAAACTAGAATGACTAGTTATAGAGTTTTGGAAGATGAAAATAAGTGAAACTAATAACATATAAGTAGTAAAGGTTAGCATGATAATTATTGTGTAGTTTTTTTCTTCATCTTTGAAAATTATTGTTTAAATATATATGATATGTATTAGTGCTTAATCAAGTTTAGAACATTTAAATAAGGGAATAAGTGCTGAAATTGCTAGTGTTTTAATTAATTTATGAGTGAACCATGAAAATGTCATGGAAGATCACTCGGTTCATTTGGGTTCAACCTAAGAAGAAGAGAAGTTTAAGTTAGTATGCACAAATAAAGAGCTTTGCTTCACGAGAATATGACTATCAAGCCAATGTCGACCATGTTACATCTAGGACTTTTTGTTTTCTTTTGGTTAGTTGAGAATTTATTTATCTATGTATTTGGCTATCCAATTCACTTGGATTTAGATTATTTTTGCTATTAGAAGTTTTTTTTTTTTAAAGAAATCATGTAGTAAGATATATATTCTAAAATTTTAACCTTTGCTAATGTTAGGTTTTTATAGATTTGATGTATGGTATGGTAGCTATATTTCACTATACGATATTGCTTTTTTAGAGTAGTTTGAGAAATCAAAAAAATTTAAAATTTAAATATATTAAATGTAACTTATTTAAAATGATTGTATAAATTAATTAAAATTAAAATTTATAAAATATAATTTTAAGTACGAATCATATTTGATTTTAGAGATAATAGGTCTTATAGAAAAAACTGATACGAATCTTTTTTTTATTAGTATTGAAATGAGAGGAAAAAAAGCTTTCAAATTTTTAAAGGCGGCAAACCAAGTGAATCAATTTAGATTTTAGAGTTGAGTAAATTATGAGGTTGAAGATCGAAATTCACTCAGCCTCGCTCAATTGGACTGGTAGACAAATAATTACTGATGCACATGTCCAGCCAAATAAAAAATGCCGATGGTTTCATACTGCAAAAATGTCTCAAATATTGGAAAGGGGAAATACCAAAAAGGAGAAGGAAAAAGATACTGATTTTTAAAATAAAGAAAGATAAGAGTAAGGAAATGAAAGTGGACTCATTAGCACGTGGTAGAGAGTTGAGCTCCTGAGTCACTGAGTTGTGACTAAAAGTAATAGCAACTTGAAAGAGGGACCACGTATCTCTGAAAAAGCAAAAGTAGAGAATTTTCGGTGGCCAATTTAGCTTTGGGTAAATTCGAGTTCCTCTGTTCTGCGTAGTCACCGAATAATATTTACAGTGGCCCACACGATTTGAGTTTAAGTCAGGGTTACAGACCGCGGCTTGAGGTGAAAAAACCTGAAATCAAAACGTCACGTCGCTTGTGAGAACAGAATTATCACCTCCAGTGGTAAGCTTAAATTTGTTTATCACCTCGAATGATATGATGAGATAGATGGGAGCGTGAAAATGAAATTGGAAGGGGAAACTGCAAGGAGGGAGTAATGAATCTTCATCGGGAAGACACTTCAAGGCGATCTCCAAGATTTGATGTGCAGTAAAGTTTTGAAAACGTAGCAAAAGTCCAAAGCATTAGAAAAGGGTTGTGGTTTGCTGGTCCCCACTCCCAGATTTCTTTGGGACTCCCAAATCTCCTCGTTCTCTCTCTTTGTCCTGTTTGCTTCTGGCAACCATTTCAACTCCCCTTCTCATTTTGCGTTTTTAGTGTTCCCTTTCGCCCATGTCCTTATCTCGCCAATCCACCTTAGTTCTTTTTTTTTTTTTGTTAGTTGTAAAGAGTTAATGATTGTTGAATGGTGGAATTCTTGTGCTATACTTCTGGCATATAGGCAACAATTGTTTCTTCAAATTTCAGCTCAAGCTAGGGAGATATATACAGCAAGCCTTTTCAATTTTGATTTCAAAGTTAGAGAAATTCGAGAGAAATGGAGAGGAAGACAAGTTGTGATTTAGGTAAAACAATGAGCAAGACGTTGGTGAAATGGCGTTAAGATTTTAGAAAAACTCAATATTTGGATAGAAAGAAGAAAAAAGAGCGATGTGGATTAATTTTAATTATAAATTAATGCTTTTAAAATCAATGAAAATCTTCATCAATTTTAACAGATAAAAGTATCCTCTCCCGTTCCGAAATTGGAATTCCTAAATTTACGCTTCACGAAAACAAAAAAAAAAAAAAAAATTCTTCCAAACATAAACATAAAACAATTCCGCGCTGAAAGAAGCTTGTGCAACTCAAGAACGAGGTACTTAAAATTCTTTCGGCAGCATGATGGAAAGCTTGTCTGGATAAATAAAATAATTTGATTATAAAAAAAATTCCGTGGACGTACAATAACAAACAAAAATGATCAAGCAAAGTTGAAGTGAAAGTAAGTAAAATATAAAAAGTAAAGAAAGAAAATCTCAACCATTAAATAGTAGCAGTTGAACAACTCATTGATAGCACATAAAAATTCATTAATGGCACCTAAGAAGAGGGTATTACAGCCAAATTGATATTTTCTTGAACTAATGACTATAAGTGATTACAGCACAATGCAAAAACCACCAAAATAATACTCCTACTACTTAATTATGACTTCTTCAGCTTTGCTTTAATTTTCATTCAAAAGAAAATATCAACTAAGATTTCATATCTCCACTCCAGTTCTTCGTAAGTGATTGTGAAGCTAAAGCTTTATTTTCTTAGAAATAAGCACCAATGAATGAACAAAAGCAGCCGAAAAACAAAAAAATGAAGTCAATTATTGATGACAATTTGATGGGATTAACAATAGGGATGGAAAAATAAATCTGAACATGAAAATTCACTCAAAAAACTTTAATTTAAATTTGTTAGAATTTAATTTGATAAAAAAAAAAATTTAAATTTAAATTTATCTGAACTCATAAAAATTTAAATTCAAAATAACTAAAACCAAAAAATCCAATTCTAAATTTATTCAAATTAAAAATTGTTATAATTATTATATTTTTATAAATTTTATAATTAATTTAATTATCGCAGCCCAAATCCATCTTAAATTCAGAAAATTTAAATTTAAAATAATGTGAATCTAAAACAATAAAAAAAATTGTTTGTCTAGTGAATTTTTTATTTTTGAAAGAAAATGATATTTAATGAGAATGTGTGATTATTTTATTTTATTAATCTTAAAAAATATAAAATTTTTGTAATTAATTACAAAATATAAAATTACCTAATAAATTTTTTTATTATATTATTTTTAATAATATATGAATAACACGTGATATTTATAATATATGAATAACATATAAATAAATTATTTATTTATTTATAATTTTATTTATTTAATATATAAATTATTTATTTAGTATTTTTGTTAAATTATTTAAATAAAAATATTTTAAATTTTATTGCACATATAGCATATAATAATAAATTTTATATGTAATAATAAAATTTTATCATAATAAAATTTTTTCATGTTTTTTCAACAAATATTATATTTTTAATTTAAAAATATAATTTTTATTGAAATTTAAGAATTTTAAAAAATTAATATTTTTTCATATTTTAATAAAGATCTCATTTTTTTGTCTTAAGAATATTATATTTATTGAATTCTAAAAAAGAAAAATTTTTTATATTTCAACAAAAGATCTCATTTTTATTTTAAAAACCCTATCTTTATTAAATTTTTAAAATTAAATAAAAAGTAACATATAAAATTATTATGTTTTTAAAGTAAATAATATTATTTATATAATTTAAAATATAATTAAATGATAACAATTGAGATAAAAATCTTACTCTTTTTTGAAATATAAAAAAATTCAAGAAAATACGAGTTTTTATCATCTACTTTTCTTTTTTTTATAAATTGTAAGATTTTTTATGTAAAAAGTTGTTCTAAACCAAATTAAAAAAATCAGATAATGAAAATTAAAAAAACTCTAAATAAATTTCATGAACAAACGCCTCACAATATAAAATAATTTGGAGCGGAAATAACTGAATTCGAACTCGCACTATTACGGCATCTAGTTAAAGCTTAAAAGCAAGCACTAGATCATATCATCAAACGAGAAAAAAAAAAAAAAAAAAAAAGAAGACACGAGGTGGCACATGTGAAACAAGCAATGGGAGCTGGAAAATGTGAAATTTAATTTATTTAATAAAAGAATAAAGATCACCGTACCCTTTCCGAAATAGTAAAAATGCGGTTGTCCAATGTCATCCTGCATCCACTTTTCATAGAAAAAAAAAAAAGGAAAAAAACATTTTTCAACTGTTTTTGCGCCGCCGTTAGGGAGCCGTGTCGGATTTGACGTCGAGGTCGTCCATTGACCTCCGGTCATTTTCCCTCTTCCATCCCGACCATTTACTGGCACGTTTCCCGAGATTTGACTAAATTCTTGCTTCATGATAAAATATCCACAAAACGAGATATCGGAGACAGATTGAGGGAAGGAAAGGGCCTCCGAAGTGCATTTAGAATCCCTGTAAGCAACTATTAACTATTAGAAGCCTTTGTATTAAAAAGAAACAAAAATCGATTGCGAGGATTTCATAGAGAGAGATTTGATTTTTTTTGTTTTTGCCAATCAGAAAGATTTCATTTGAGTGAGAACATAACAAATAGTAGTAAGCAATAAAAAAATAAAAAAAAAGACTGAAAACAAAGAAGACAGAGACAGAGACAGAGACGCATTTGTACATTATAGCGTATAAAAGCATGGCCACAGAACAAGGGGGAACCTTGTTTTTTGCCTCTCTTTCTAACAATTCACAGGAGGGAACTTAACTTTTCGTCTTTTTCTTTCTTCCAATGTTTTTAATTTCTTTTTAATATTTTCCCCAAGGTTCTATAGAAAAAATTTGCTCCTCTCTTCTTTTTTCGTTTTTGCTTTCCTTGAGATGGCAAGAAACGGTGCCGTTACGTGGTGGAGGAGGACGGAGAAAATTGACGGCTTCGATCTTTCACCTACTGATACCGAGGCAGTTCATGTACTTGCCGTTGATGATAGCTACGTTGATCGCAAAGTCATTGAAAGGTTGCTTAGAATTTCCTCTTGTAAAGGTTGGTCATTGTGATTTCATAATTTCAAAAAGTTATCCGAAGTTGTAGCATTTTACTTTATTATGATTTCCTTCTTTGGATTTGAATTAAATGACGGTTGGGTTGGATTGGTGCAGTGACGGCAGTGGATAGTGGAAGGAGAGCTTTGCAGTTCCTGGGATTGGACGAGGAGAAAAAAAGTAATGGTTTTGATGTGAGTATAATTGAAATTTTGTCCACAAGATTATAGCAATGATTCTGGGAAGATGCCAGCCGACAATTAGCTTTGTTTCTGATTTCAGGGTTTGAAGGTTGATCTCATTATCACCGATTATTGTATGCCTGGAATGACGGGTTATGAATTGCTTAAAAAAATTAAGGTTAGAAACCTGAAATTTGTGGTTCCCGTTATCTTTCGACACTCCGTTAATGGTATCTGAGGCAAGGCCTAATTTTATGTGAAATTTCTTATCTTGAAACAGGAATCCTCTGCTTTTAGAGAAATCCCAGTTGTAATCATGTCATCTGAGAACGTTTTAGCTCGAATTGATAGGTATTTTATTACTCTTCATGTCTTAAATAAATGAAAATTGGCTAATGAAATAATTTACATTGATGGGTTTATCCGAATTTTTTACGAACAGATGTTTAGAGGAAGGAGCAGAGGACTTTATAGTAAAGCCGGTGAAATTATCAGATGTTAAGCGTATAAAAGAGTGCATGAACAGAGAGTTCAGAGTGGGAGAAGGAGAAAGAGAAAGAGAAAGAGGAAGAGGAGGAATCAACAAGAGAAAGTTGAGAGAAAGCTGTGAGCTTTCTTCATCATCATCGTCATCTCCATCATCACAATCGCCATCCCCATCACCGTCAATTCTATCAGCATCAGCACCATGTTCTCCCTCATCACTCGATTCTCCCACCAGACGTCTCAAAATGACTATCTCTGAATAGAAAAAAAAAAAGAACTACAATTAAAAGTTTTTAGATGCCCAAGCCTAGCCCCCTCCCCTTGCAGTTCTCCGTTAATAGTTTTTTAACGGTTTTTGTTGCGCTTTGCAAAACCAATCCATTTTGTCCTCTTTTGCCTATTTTTGTACTAATAATTTTGTTAAATTATAAAGTAACAAAATCCAATTTCTGATTCTAATTATGATTAAATTATTATTTTTGTTCGTTCACATATGAAGCCAGTTCAGATAGTTTGGGTTTTGATCTCGTTGTCTGCTAGAGAGGGCAGGGAATATTTGGAATGGGATGGAGGTGATGCTCCCTTATTAAGGAGCTAAGGTAGGAGTGGGGAACTGCCAGTGTTGTCTTGCTGTCTCTCCTAGAGTTGTATTTTGCTTGCATTTGCTTGGCTGTCAAGGGGACCTAGTCGCCGGTACTTCCTTACAAATATTGGGCATAGCTGATACCGGAAAGTAACTTTGGACCCTACAGTCGGTTGTGAGATTTTGATTAACACAACTACTATAGCATGGAGAGGGCCTGCATTTTTTGACGGTATGCATTTGTTTGGAACTTTTGCTAGGTTTACTTTAAATACAAAAAATATATAGGGAATAGTAAAAATTAACATCTCACAAAGGGTTATTTCGGTCCATAATTTTTGTCGTTCACGGTAAGGTATAGGTGCATTTTATTATTTTTTTTTATGGGATAGAAGATGATGTTGGATCTGCATTTTTAATTTACGCATCTTTTAAAATTTTTTTTTTAATTATTAGGCCAAGAAATGAAGATGGTTGAGGAACATTTTAGATGTTGGAAGGGTGAGGAGTGTGTTTCAAAGAGATTAGGTTTAGATCAAATCAAGAGATACTTATAATTGAATTAGTATTTTTCCGAAGCCCGTGAATGCTATAATATGTCAATTAAATATCTGAAGTGAAATTTAACTTTTTTATCTATAAAAATGAATAAATAAATTTTAATTAAAAATAGAGTAGAACAATAATTATAGTATCAAATAATTAAACCAATTTACTTGATTTGATAAATGATTTTTTTCACGTCTGAGAAATACTTTTTAATAATTACCCAGATGGCTTTAGGTTAAGGCAGTAAAAAGAGTATTTAGTTTGGGAAATCTACTACTTCTATACTTTTTCATCTATGCAATGAACAACAATTTTTTTTTTTTTTTGAATTTCAGTTATAAATAATAATATATAAAAATAAATAATAGCTGAACATATATAGGAATTTTCGGTATCGTCAGTATTACATTTGCATTTAAACATATTTTTTATTAATTTTAATTTTATTATTACAATAATTAATTTCACTTTCAACGTTATTTGTAATTTCACAAAATCAAACTCTCCCTGTTTTCAGTTTTCAATCTAATGAATTCAATCTCCTCATAATGTCTGGGATGAAATAAGACATAAGCAACCCAAGGTTTATTGGCATAATCTGATCTGGTTTCAATTTCATATCCTAGGCATGCCATCATTTTCTGGATGACAGTCCTGGGTAGGCTGCCAACCTGAGTTAGAATTCATGAGGGTGCTATCTGATTTAGGAGGGAAATGAGGGATTACATCTTTTTTACCTGTATTTATTCATTCCGAGCAGCCGTGGGAAAAGGTGCTATCTGCATGTGGCATCAGCAGACCAGTAGGTGATTTGCATGAGGAACTGACATGGGAACTCGGGTGAGGCTTTCGTCACTGTTATTTTGAGGTTGTCTTGGAATGCCTATATTTACTATCTCTGGCAGGAGAGGAACAACAGACTCCATGGTGGACCAAGTAGATTAAACCGAATGTTATTTTGCTCTATTACTTGTATAATTAGAGCTCATTTAGCTGAAGTTAAGAACATTGCGAGAGACCCTGGCTGTTAATGATCCTTTTTGCCTAGCTTGGGGACGTTGTGACTCTATATTTGCTAAGTAGGGATGTTTTGATTAGAAGTCTGATTGTCTGTTGCTGCTGATTGCAGCTTTGTACGTGACTATAGCGGCTAGTGTTGCTTCTTTGGATAAATAAAACTTTTTACTTGCAAAAAAAAAAAAAAAAAAGGGGGGTCGAAGAGTTTTATATGTATCCCCTTCCACCTGGGCTGGAATTAGCACAAATAGTTGGGATGAGCCCAGATGGGTTTTCTTTTTCCCCTTTGGACAGTGCAATTGATTAGATTTATCTTCTCATGAACCAAAAAAAAAGCGAATAAAAAGGGGTAATACCTCATGCAACGGTATCAAAGCTATATCAGCTGAAAACGACCTCATTGACATCGACATATCAAAGTGCAAGTTCAGTGGCCTTTCCTCATCTACGTGTGAATTAAGTAGCAAAGATGTGACGGTCATTCTCGTATAGCAATTCCTGAAACAATGTGTCTACCACCCCCCCCCCCTCCCCCAGGAGAAATAAGGAAATGAAATGGACACACAAAAAACAGGAAGAGTAAATACCATTTTCCTTTTTGTGTAAATCTTAATTGAAACGAGAAGAGTGAGAGAGCGGGAAGATTCGACATACAATAGTAAATGGAATACTAAACTGAACAATTGTGTTTAGTTGGCTTGGCTTCATTTTTTATTTAGAAACAAGCAAAGAAACAAGTATTCAAGTAACACAAAACAATGAAAGAAGAAAAAAATTGTTTCTCTCTTTTGTTAATATATTAAGAATTAGAAAAGAACGAAATTTCTTGCCAAAAGACTTGAATTTTCTTTCAAGCTTCAAGTATTGAAGGTTTTTAGTGTGGAAACGAGAAAGTATAGATATTGGAATGTTCCTTCAACCTTCAAGGCGGTCAATGATTATGATTTTAAAGGTTCATTTTTTACGTTTATATCTATAACTATACAAAAGTAAGCTATCATCAAAATGACAATTTTACCCCTTCAATTTTTGGCTAATTGCTTGATATGTATTGAAAAAGACGACAATGTCCTCTTATGTAAATGATAAAAACAGCCCTCTTTTAAATGATAAATTGCTATAACGCACTCCCTTCTTAAATGATGAAAATATCTCTCTTATAAATAGATTATATGATGCTTTTATGTTTTAAAAGATGTAAATACTCCTCATATAAATAACAAATTACTATAGTACTTTTGTGTCATAATTATGGAAATGCTGCTTATATCATATTGGCTTAAACTACTATAATGTTCCTCCAACTATAATTATGAAAATGTCTCTACATATAAAAGTAATCTAACATGGAAATAACAATTTTACCCCTTCAATTTTAGGCTAATTGTTGGACATCTGTTCAAAAAGATGATAATTTTCTCTTAGAGAAATGACAAAAATACCCCTCTTTTAAATGTTAAATTGCTATACATCCTCTTTTCTTAAAGTACAAAAATACCCTTCTTATAAACATCATATTACTATAATGCCCCTTATGTCTTAAATGATGAAAATATCCCTCTTATAAATAGCAAATTACTATAATACTCTTATATCATAATTATGAAAATGTCCATCATACCGTATTGAGCTAAAATTATTAAAATCTCCCTCCAAATATAATTATGAAAATATATTTCTACTATCATGATTGATATAAATTATTATAATATCTTCTTATCATAATTACAAAAATATCCTCCCATCAAACTTGATCAAAATAATTATAATACCCTTTACCATAATTACAAAAATATCCTTATAATTGCTATACAAAAAGCTTATATGTGCCATTTTGTTTGAAAATTTATAACTATATAATGAAAATAAACCCTTTTGAAATGACAACTATGCCCTTTCAATTATTTGCTTATTGCTTGACATGTGTACAAATTTAATGCAATGCTCTCTTTTCATAATCAACCAAAATTACTATAATGTCTTCCTATCATAATTACTGAAATGCTTCTATTACATAATTACGAAATACCTTTCTATAATGATTGGCTAAAATTACTATAATGACCCCCGTATACCATAATTATGAAAATATTTTTCCTATCATAATTGGCCAAAATTACTTTAATAGTCTTATTGATTTGCATATTTATAATTATAATTAAAAGTAAACCCACCAAAATTACATTAATACTCTTTTGATTGTTTCATAATTTGTTGACATGTGGCATTTTATATCACTTTCGCCAAAATTACAAAAATTATCTTTTATATCTATTTAATTATATTGTGTAAATTACAATAATACCTTTCTTCATATAAATAGCCAAAATTAT
The DNA here is from genome assembly GCF_002303985.1 of Durio zibethinus. The sequence continues at coordinate 10,195,834 of NW_019167971.1, read as the reverse complement.
TATATTGCCACTTCTGTCATAATTACAAAAATATCTCTCCTATATAAATGGTCAAAATTACTATAATGCTTCTCTTATCATAATTATAAAAATACCTTAATACTATAATTAAACAAAATTACTATAATACCCTTTAATTATAATTACAAAAATGCTCTTTTAATTGCTTAATAATTACATATTAAATTTTAACATCTATATAATAATAACTATAATTAAAAATGAACTCTCACCAAAATTACATTAATACCCTTTTGATTTTTTCATAATTCGTTGACATGTGGCATTTTATGTCATCCTTTACCAAAATTACAAAAATACCTTATATATCTGTTTAATTAAATCATATAAATTACTATAATGCCTTTTTCCTTATAAACAATCAAAATTACTATACTGCCACTTTTGTCATAACTATGAAGATACCTTTCTTACCATAATTGGTCAATATTACTATAATATCCATTTTACCATAATAAAAAAATTACATAATATTATAATTAGTCAAAATTACTATAACGACCTTTATCATAATTACGAAATACCCTTTTAATTGTTTTATAATTACATATTAAATTTTAACATTTATATAATAATACAAAAGTAATTCCTTTAGAAATTACCATTATACCCTTCTAATTACTTAACAATTGAATGACATGTATCCAAATTGCTTGTAATGCCCTTTTTTTTTATTATTATCAAGTAAAATTGCTATAATGTCCTGCTTATCATAATTATTAAATGCCATAACAATTTTATGGACCATTAGATGAAAAATTTTTAAAAGTTTCAAAAATAAAGGTAGTCACCATTAATATTTTTTAAAAAGTGTAATTGACCATCTAAAATATGTATCTTTTTAATAAAATAATAAAATAAGTTTAAAGTTGATCAAAGACAATTTGGTATACGAAAACAAAACTAGATTTGATAGTTTGTTATGCATGAGAAAGAATTAACATCTCTATAGCACTAAAAAAATTTGGTGTCAATTGATCATATATTATATTTACTATTGATAAAAATGGTCTTAATTCTAATATTTAAAAATGATTCCATCAATTTTTTTTTTTATTTTTTTGTAAAAGTCCTTTTTTAGAGCCTTTTATTTAGGAATAAGACAAAAATATTTAGTGTCGAAATATTTTCTAATTTTTGAATATTTAGGTAGAATTTCAAAAAATATTTCTTTACTTAAGATTTTCATACTAATTCCTTCAAAAACTACACATAGTATTTCTTTGTAAAGAATAATTACTGAAAAACCCTCCAATATCTAGGAAGAGTTTTAAAAATTATTTTTACTAAAAAATATTAGTTTTTTTATTATTTAAAATAGTTTTCCAAAAACAACCATTTATTAATTTTTTTGAAAATAATGAAATGCTAGCACATATCATATAGAGCAAATGTATGATGCGAATTCAAATTACAATGCAAACAACCAATTAAAGTTATTTAATGCATATTTAAAATTTATTCATTATATTTAAGAATAAAATTAAAATCTTTAGTATCAAAACATTTTTTAATTCTTTAATATCTAGGCAAAATTTTAAAAAATATTTCTTTACTTAGAATTCTCAATATATTCTTTTAAATTTGGCGTAATATTCCTCCGTAAAAAGTAATTATTGGAAAACCTTCCAATATTTAAATAACGTCTCAATAATTATTTTTACATAAGGCTACTAACCATTATTTTAAAAAATTTAATTTTCAAAATTGTCACTTACAAATTCATATTTTTAATTACAGGGCATAATATAACAAGAGATAAATAAATAATGCAAATATAAGCAACTAACCAATTTGACCTACCTTATATGTATTTAATTTTATTATTTATTATTATCTTTTTTGAAAAAAATCTAGGATGAAAGAAGTTCATTTATTTTTTATTATATTATTTTTTTGGAGGAAAATTTTCTTTAATTTTTCAATATTTAAGTGAAATTTGAGACAATTAATCTTTCTAAATATGATTTGAATTTTCTCAAATATCTAAGTAGGATATCCAAAACCATCATTTTTTTAAACATTATCTTATATTTTTTAAAGAGATACAAAATTAGATTGGCGACAAGTTAATGATGTTTTACCTTGACTCACCTCAAGATATATTTAAAAGTATATATATATATATATATATATATATATTAATATACATACTATAAAATTTGTAATTTTTTACTTGTACATGTCACCCTTTTTAACTTATTTTTTCTTCTTTCTATATTTAATATATAATTTTTTGGAATTATATTGGGATTCATTTGATATTGTCTATTAAAATTTTTTGTTCTTTGTCTTTTATTATTTTTGTTTTCTTAAATTAAATAATTTTGTAAAAATATATTGAATTATTTTAAAATAAAAAAGTAAAAAGAGGGCCAATGCAAGTGTTCATATGGAATTCTATTTTGATTTCTTTTGTTTTTGTTGTCTTTTTTTCTTGCTTGGGTTCATTTTCTTTTATTTTTATTTATAAATTTTTTAAAAAATTTTAATATAAACCTGGCACATCCATTTATACACTAAATCCTTTATATCAATTCATGTTTACATTAAAATAGTGTTTGGTATGGGATGATCATTTTAAAAACCATGATGATTTACATAAGGTGATTAGATCAATATGTTTGGTAAGCTTTCGGTGGTTTTATGTAATGGTAATCTTAGATCACTAAGAGTGATCAGATCACTATCTTGGAAGGTGATATAATTTCCATCCAAAATGGTTGAAAATTGTTTATCACCGAAATGAAGTGATACATAAAATTAATAATTGTCAATATCCATTTAATATATGAACTAAAAACTTACTTCTTCTTGAAGTTGTAATTATTTTATATTATAAATTTTTATAATTTAAAACTAATATTCATTATAATAAGTTCAAAAATAATTTGTGTGTTTTTTTAATATTTTATATATAATATACTTTTTTTCTTTTATTATGATTTAATAGATTAGTTCAAATATTTTTTTACATAATTTATATTATAAAAATCAATTTACCTATTAATAAATATTTATCAATTTAATAAATTTAATTATATTTTATAAAATAAATAAAATATTACTAATATTTTACAGATGATTACCTTTAAATATTATTGAAATCATTAAATTGTATATCTATTACAATATGCATAGTTATTTTCGTATTTTTAAACAAAAAATGTTTAATTTTTAGTAATAGTAAATACAATGATCTTTAATTACTAAATATTAATTATTGTTAAGTAAATAAAGTAATTTCAAATAATTAGTGATAAAATCACCTTAATTAATTAGATCACTTCGGTGATTACATTACCATAGGAATTTTGTAAAAGATACCAAACACTACCTAAAGGTTGCAAGTTTTTAGAAGCAACTGGATATCCATGTGGCACCTGCATTAGCTCATTTTATTTTTTTTTTAAATTTTCTTTTATTACTTTTTTATTTTTATAATTAGCTAAATTTTGAAAAAACTATAATATTGATTAAGGTGCCTATGTACCACCTTTATTTGTTTATCCTTTTTTTGTATATTTTAATTAGATAAATTTCACAACAAATAAGCCAGTTGATATGAATGGTAAAAAAATTAATATCTGATGGGTTTCAGTCTGTCCCGTTTCAATACGGGTGTTTTTGTAAAAAATTAATCTCAAGTAGAGTCAAATTAATTTTTTTAGGAAAATAGAGATGACCTTGAAGCGGATTTAAGGCACTATGCCTAACCCATCTTGTAGTATATATAAAAGTACATATTTTATTATCTATTTAATTTTATATTTATATATATTATATTAATAAAGTTATTATCTGATGCCTTCATAAAAGACATTAACATTTTAAACTCAATTTGGATGTTCATATGGCAACTTAATGATGTATTTTTTCCCTTTTTTTGTTTATTTTGTTTATTGTTTTTTCTTTTTATATTTTTTATTAATAAATTTATTATTTGATATCTTAATATAAGAAATTAACATTTTTAACTTAACTGAGATGTCAATAGTACCAAAATGAACTCTTATTTACCTTTTATTCTTTTTTTTTTGTTTTTGTTTTTCCCTTTTTTATACTCTTTTAATTAAATTAATTTTGTTAAAAAAAGATGTCAATGAATTGTCTACTTGGCACCTAATTTGACTTTTTTTCCTTTTATCTTTTTTTAATTTTTTTAATTAGATAAATTTTATAATAAAAGATATTAATTAATGGATATGCCGAAATAATCCATTTCGACAAATTTCTATCCATCTCAATATGCTAAGAGATGATTTTTTTAATATTTATATCATATAGACAAAAAGGTTAAGAAACCTTGAATAAAAATTCATTAATCATCTAAAATTTTGATATTTTATTATAATTGATCATATCCTAAAGTTTTTATTTCGGATCAGTTGAGCTATTAAGCATTTGTTTTTATTTAATTAAATCCTTTAACATTTATTTTCACCTTAATTGAGCTCTTAACTAGATGAAAATTGATATTGAAGGTTAATCAAATTTTTCCTAATAAGAACTTAATTAATAAAAATAAATTTTTGAAGATTTAATTGATTGTAATAAAACAATAAAGATTTGGATGATTATTGAATTTTTATTTAAGGATTTTTTTACTTTTTAATTTATTAGAAATATTTGTAACTGAAGTACTATTTATAATTATTTTTATTTAGCTTTTTATTTTTTTACTTCTATAATCGTTACTTTTATTAAAACTATTTAAAACAAACATTTCTTATTCATTAAATTTATAACAAATATTATTACGTACAAATAATAAAAAAATTAAACCCATGATAGAGCGCGTATCAATTTCTGGTAATACTAAAACTTCATAGAAGTTTGGTGAGCCCTGCCCTTGCACTTGCCGTTGGGGCTTAGCTGTTTTCTAGCTTAAATTCCGGTCTCCACTCCAGAGCTTTTGTCGGTTAGTCAACCAAAAATGATTTGGGTTGGCCGATGACCCCACTTCACGCCAACCGCACCCTTCCAAGGCTCCAACTACCTTCGTAGGTCAACTTTTCTCGTTTTCCTCGTTTCTAATTTCTATTACAGTTTACAGATTTGCATACGGACAAGTTAACTACGAATTTATGATATCTAAGAACAAAAGCTGTGAAAATAACAATGCCATAATCTACAATTTGAATAAGAATAAGAGTGATATTCAGATTTTGACTTCAAAAGGAAAAGTGAAATAGAAGCCCCTAGGAGAAATCTATCAGGGCAATAAAATACAATAAAATGAGAATATATATATATATATTAAATTTGATAATTTATATATTTGTATTTATAAAATATTAATAATTTATATATTTGCATTATATATTTTTATAAAAACTATATATTATAATTTATATCAATATAAAAATATATTTTATTATTTTATTATAATTTATTTATAATATATTTATAATAATTATTAAAATTTTAAATTATATTATTTTTATATTTATTTTTTATTTAATATGATATCGTTATATTATATTTAAAATTATCAATTTTAGTATATAGATTTTGATTTTGACTGATTAGGCGCCCGTGACCGCGTCTGGAGTTGTTTCCGTCAACCACTACAATTACACGAAGATGAAGTCAAACTTAACAAATTAGAATTTATATTTTGGTGAGCCACCGCCCCTTAATTGTTTCTGCAGAATAAATAAAAAATAGAAGATAGAAATTGACTTTGGAATTGTAAATTAATGTTGGTCTCTAACCTTTTTCCATATTTGGTTTTTTATATAGTCAGCAATTGTGGAGGAGAACCTTCCCTTAATCATTACATGATTCTGAAATTGTTGATGGGGTCGTCTCTGTCCTGTTTGCATTACGGACCGAAGGTAACAAACATTTGGCTAGAATTCTATATTAAAATTATTTAACATTATTTTCACCTATTTTTAATACACAACAGATCTTAAATTATAAATAATAAAAAAATTTTAAATAATAAAATTCGAATTTTAAATTTATTAAAAATTATTTTTAATAAATAATATATAAATCAATTAAATTAAATTTTAAAATTTACTTTTTATATATTTTTCGGAATCATTACTATTTAAATTTTTATTGATAAAATAATTTTATTATCTTCTTATCTTATTTATAGTTTTTAAATATTTCAATTTCTAATAACACCTTTTCATATCAAAGTTAAACACTTGAAAATATTAAATTAAAATTTTCTCACAATTTTTAAACACATTTTTTTCTAAATTTCAAACAGTAATACCAAACTTTTATGATTTACTGATTAACAGCTCTGAAAAGGTAAAGAACCATTTTTATCCACGATCCAGCTGCAAAGCTCAATAGAATAGTAGTACTATTAATAAAAAAATATTGAAAGTTCCAAATCCCAGTTTTAAAATGCTGAAAAGAGGATTAGGCGAAAGCTTTTTAATGCAATCGTTTGAGTTTGACGGGTATTTTCCGTGTGGAAAGGGACCTGAACGGAAAAGGAGTAAACCACTATTTTTGAAAGTGTCAGCGGCCTGGTTTACCAAAACCAAAAAGCACAGGACAAAAGCATAATATTTCATTCCTCCAAATTAAACAAATCAAAACGTTTATTCCGTTCTGATCTTCTCTGCAGCAATCCAACTCTTCCATGGCTGTTAAGTTTCAGACTCTGATCTTTATCAACCTGATGGTTGTGTTTTTCATTTCTGTCTTACCTTTCGCTTATTCCCAAGGTTCTCCTCAAAATATTGAAGTTTTTTACCCATCTGCTCCATCTCCTGCCCCAGATCCAATTTCACCAAAACCTTCAAGTGCTCTTCCAGGTCCAGAAAGATCATTAGATTCACAACCACCGCCACCATCATCACCATCTTCATCGAATGACACCAATAGTACTATTGCAAAGGCAGTTGCTGCAACTGCTGCCAGCACTATAGTTATTGCAGGAATATTCTTCTTTTTCATTAGAAAATATGTTGTTGCACAACGCAAAAGAGAGAGAGTTGGGGATAGTTTGCGGGGAGGTCAGGCTAGAGTGCTTCCAGATGACTTTGCAAGAGTTAATGGACCTATAAAGGGATTAATTGTAGATGAGAATGGTTTAGATGTGCTTTATTGGCGACAGCTTGAAGACGGAGAAAGCAAAAACGGCTTCCATAAAGAGATTTTGCATAGTCCAAAGGATGAAGAAGAAGGAGGAATGGTTCGAAAAGGAAGTCGAAGCAAGAAGGTAGAGCCTGTACAGGAAATTCCTCTGCTTCGTGGGAAGTCATCCACTTCCCATGTTCCACCTCCTGAAGATGTTGATGATGATGATTCAAGTGAAAATATAGGTCCTCTACCTCCTCCCCCATCTCATGGGATTGTCCTAAAAGCAGTAGAGAAAAGGGAAGCACCGGTTCAATCAAAATTTTTGCCTCCAGCATCAATGCAACCTGCACAACCTCCAACGCCACCACCACCACCTCCATTACCAATTCAAAACAATAATAGAAGTCCGGTGACTCCTCAGCCTCCACCCCCACCAGCTCCTCCAGTTCCAGCAAAAACTCCTGTCTCACCACCTCCACCTCCTAACAAAGCGGGTGGTTCAGCTACGTTTCTGAAACCTCCTCCAGCAGCCAGTGATAAGTCTAGTAGGGGTAAATCAGGGGAGTCTTCTGGAGATGGTGCCACGGACGGAAATAATCAGATGAAATTGAAGCCATTGCACTGGGATAAGGTGAACAAGAAGAATGTTGGTCATTCGATGGTGTGGGACAAAATCAATGGCGGTTCTTTTAAGTAAGTCCAAATTTACTATTTCTCAATCTATAAGCAAATTTTATTCTTTTTCTGACAAAAAAAGAACAATGTTTTACTTTTTTACTGATTTGGAAGCTCTTTTTTGAATTGATTCTTCAGGTTCGATGATGATCTTATGGAAGCTTTATTTGGATATGTTGTAACAAATAGGAAATCCGCTACTGGTAGTAGTAACTCAAAGAATACAACGAGTACAAACGCTAGCCCATCAGCACAAATCATGGTTCTTGATGCCCGAAAATCCCAGAACATAGCAATTGTGCTCAAATCTTTGGCTCTCTCTCGTAGGGAACTCCTTGAAGCCCTAAATGAAGGACACGGGCTTGAAGCAGATACTGTTGAAAAGCTCATGAGAATTGCCCCCACAGAAGAAGAACAATCCCAAATCCTTGATTTTGATGGAGATCCAACAAGACTTGCCGATGCTGAATCCTTTTTGTTCCACATTTTAAACGCTATTCCCTCAGCCTTCATACGTCTTAATGCCATGCAATTTAGAACAAACTATGACTTGGAAATTCTCCTCATGAAGGAGTCTTTACAAACACTAGAGTTTGGGTGCAAGGAGCTTCGCTCTCAAAGACTGTTTATGAAACTCCTAGAAGCAATACTCAAGGCTGGCAATCGCATGAATGCTGGAACTGCCCGAGGGAATGCTCAAGCTTTTAACCTTAATTCACTACTTAAGCTCTCTGACGTTAAAAGCACTGATGGAAAGACTACTCTACTCCACTTTGTGGTAGAAGAAGTAGTCCGGTCCCAGGGAAAGAAATGTTTTATCAGCAGAAGTCATAGCCTTAGTCGCAGCAGCAGCAGCAGCAGAAGCAGCAACATTAGCAGCTCTGATCATTCAACACCAAAAGAGGAGGACAGAGAGAAGGAATATATTATGCTTGGATTACCAGTAGTAGGAGGCCTAAGTGCTGAATTCACTAACGTGAAAAAAGCAGCCACAGTAGATTTCAACACATTTTCTGGCACTTGCTCAGCTCTTACTGCTCGTGTAGCAGAAGTTAAACAGCTTGCATTGCAATGTGTGGCTGATGGAAAAGGGGGATTTGTACAAGAAATGAAAGGGTTTCTTGATCATGCTGAAGAGGAACTGAACGCTATAAGAGAGGAGCAAAAAAGAGTGATGGATCTTGTAAGAAGAACCAAAGAGTATTATCAAGCAGGGGCTTCAAAGGATCCTTTCCAAATATTTGTTATAGTTAGAGACTTTCTAGGTATGGTCGACGGGGTCTGTGCAGAAATAGCAAGGAATCAACAAAGAAGGAAGTCATCAACTGCAAATTATGGATCACAATCACCAAATTTACAAGAATCAAGAACCAAAATGAGGTTCCCAGTCTTGCCATCAAATTTCATGACAGGCAAGTCCAGGATCAATTCTAGCGATACAGATGTAGATTCATGAACAGGAACAGATCTTCATCACAAAGTCTTTGTACATAAAATTCATACGAAAATTCTAGATTCGGAACAAGTATAGCAAAATTATTTTTAAATTCTTCCATTTTTTTTGTACTAAATTTTGATGATGTGGTAAATATATTGAAGTCTGATTTTTCTGATTCAAACTTGTTCCATTGGGTAAGCACTGGGAAAAGCAGAGGATTTTTGGACTTGAAAATTCATAAAGTAAGAAAACTGATCTCCATGATCAAACAGAGAATGGATTATGGTATTAACAAATTTTATATTCAGGTGTGCAGCTAGAAACTATCATGCACTAGTGAACCAATATTAGATTATGTACATCTTTTCGGAAATGTTTCATAATAGCTTTAAGCGTTGAATTATAGGCAGATCATACATTAATCATTCAGCTGAATAATCAATCATAAACATAAATCTCACGTCTGCACGTACAAGCTATCTTTAGAGCTGAACATAACAATGCTCTTGATAGAGCAAATTCTACCATTAACCAATATTTCACAGTTTCAGTCATCTGCTAATTAAGAGTTATATCCCCTTGTCCGGTACAGAAAATTAGTGCCAACATCCACAGTTTCTTCTTCATAACTATCCCCCTCCCCTTCCCCTTCCTCCCATCCCCAAAAAAAAAAAAAAAGAAGTTACACATCTTATGTATGGATATCTTTTGTTGAATATCAATTTAAAAAGAAAAAAAAAAAAAACATGACTGTGACTCGTTGCACATTGCTTATAAGTTAGCTTTGGGACTCTGTCACACTTTCTCCTGGAACCAGACACATATAATTACAGTCCCCGCATTTATTTGCTTGTAACATGGGCTGTATTGCCCCTCACACAAGAACAAGCTGCAAGAAAGGCTAGCTAATGTCCATCATGAAAAGTTGGCGTACTTAAGTAAGAAGAACGCTTTCTTCCTTTAATGCAAGACCAGGAAATTTAAGTGAACCCAGGCGATCATATCCACCGAAAATTACAAAGTTATTGATATTATCAAATGGCCCTTGTAGTCTTCTCAAACAGGACTCCATAACTGTCATAACCCAAAGCTTCAAGAAATAAGATACATTCATTAAATCCAAACCAAACTGCTCTAATTACAATTGCAACATCAATCCAATGATAATGTAAAAAGTTCTGGCAAGAAAGAGACCATTCAGAAACAAAGTCAGAAGTTAGAACTAACTATGACTTACCATGCAAAGAATCATTTAATTAATGCAAATACCAAACTTTATTCTTTGGCCAACGAAATTAAACAGCAATGCTGCCAATCCACCGCTTTAATTTTTAGCAATATCATTTTCATTTTTATCATAATTTTTTTGGGAGTTTGGTGCGTGCCAAGTTGGACTATATGGCGTCACCTCATCAAGAAGAACCCCCCCAGCTGTGCATCTCATGTCTCATTTTCAGCGGAGGAATGCCAAAAAAAATATTGCCATTTGTGTCACATACCAGTTCCCACATTGGCTGTTAAAATTCTAAATATCCTCTGAAGAGATGACGACTTCAAACTTTGTTTATTTCTAGTTTTTTCCACATTGGAAGAAAAGGGCTGTTGGTTGTGTCATGATAGCTACAACGTAACATAACCATGATCTAGAAAAAGAGCACTGCATTCTTGCCAAAGCTAGAGAAATAGTGGACTGGTCAGCAGTAGGCAGGAAAAAATATTAGTAAGCAAAAAAGCCGGTAATGGTACGCCATGGACTCGTGCTGCTTACACCAGACTCTAATGTTCCTTGTGATGCTGCAATTTCCACTTTCTATAACTGAAATTATGTGAACCAGAATTGACCTGCATTTTACTGTGAGATTATTCTTTTTTTTTTAAATTATATTTTAAATATGAAAAAAGTAAAATTTTTTTGCCAATTTTTAATAGAGGATAACATATAGACAAATTTAATTGTATTTATTTTTTAATATAAATTATAAATTAATTATATATAATATAATTTTTTATTAAATTAAGATATTAAACAATATTTTTATTAATATAATACATATATAAAAATATAAATTAAATAAATAATAAAATATATATTATTATATATTCTTATGAGGGTCAGCAAAGAGTATCTCAAATCCAATTCTGACTTGGATCAAAATTGTTCAAAAAAACAAAATTTAATCCAATTCTTATTTAAAAAAAAAAAAAACTCATCGATTGGATCATGATGAATAAAAACTTATTAAATATAGGTTATTTTGTTATCTCTACATTAGTAGACTTTTTCTTTACAAAATTTATCTAATAAATAAAATTTTAGAAAAAATAAGCTAAATTAGGTCACACTTGAATTTATTAAATTAAAATATTAAATAATATTTTTTTTATAAAATAAATATATAAATATAAAATTAAATAAATAATAAATAAGTAGTTTTTATATATATACCAAAGTCGAAGTATAACACTCAAATCCTTACTTTTATCCAAACTCGATTTAAAAAAAATCCAATTATTTTGAATTGAAAGAAAACGTATCAATTAGATTGAGACAAATCAAAACTTATTAGATCGTGTTATTTTGTTATTTTTATCTCAATTGACTTTTTTATTATAAAATTTATTTAATAAAAAATAAAAATTAATGAAAAAAAAAAGAAACCTAAGGAAAATAAAAACTTAAAAAAAAAAAAAGTGTCATGTCAACGCCCAAGATGGAACGAAACACATTAAATCTATCTTTAACCTAATTTCATTTTAAAAAAAAAGCATTGGCCCAATCTTGATTTAAAAAAAAAAAGAATTTATGTTTGAGCAGTGTGAATTAAAACCAATAAGATACAGATTGTTTTATCATCTCGAGTTTTATCTTATTTTTTTTTTTTAAAAAAAATTTGCCTAATTAAAAAATCTAATAAAAAAATTTAAAATATAAATCTTATAAAAAATAAAATAAAAACATAAAAAGTAGAGAATTAACGGAGGAATAATGGAATGTCATATGAACACTCTGTCCTTTCTTATTATCTACAAAATTAAGTATTAAAATCAGACCCATGCTTAGTTGCGGGACTTTTATTTTTAAATTATATTTTAAATATAAGAGAAGTCAAATTTTTATGTATAATTTTAATGGATGACAGCATATAGACAAATATAAATGTATTTATTTTTTTAATATAAATTATAACTTAATTATATATAAATATAATTTTTATTAAATTAAGATATTAAATGATATCTTTATTAATACAATACATATATAAATATAAAATAAATTAATAATAAAAATATATCATATATTCTAATGGGGCTGGAGCAAAACACCCAAAATCCAACTTTGACTTAACTCAAATTGTTCAAACAGGTAAAATTTAATCAAATCCTTATTTTTTAAAAATAAAATTTGCTTCAATTGGATTATGACCAATCAAAACTCATAAGATATAAGTTATTTGTCATCTCTATATGCATTGATTTTTTTTTTTTACAAAATTTATCTAATAAAAAAATTTAAAAAAGTTAAGAAAATGAAAAAAAAAAGTCAAATGAGATGGCATGTGAGTTTTTTCAATTAAAGTATTAAATAATATTTTTTTTCAATAAACCATGTATATAAATAAAAAATTAAATAAATAATAATATATATTTTTATATATATCAAGACCAAAGCATAACACTAAAAATCTTACTATTACTCGAGCTCGATTTAAAAAAATTCAATCAAATTATCTTAAATTAAAAAAAATATATACTAATTGGATAGAATACGAGTTATTTTATCATTTCTATATCAATTGGCCTTTTTATTATAAATTTTATACAATAACAATTACAAAAAAAAGGAAAAAATTAAAAACTTTGAAAAAAAAATAACAAAAAATAAAGGAGAGAGGTTTATGCGGACACACGAGATGGGACAAAATACCGTAAATTCATCTCTCCAATTCAACTTCATTTAAAAAATAACTCGACCTGATCTTAATTTTTTTTAACAAAACACACATATGTTGGCGGAATATGACTTCAGAGAGGCTGTTAAAATAGATTAACTTTGGCTCAAACAAAAAAGAAAAGGAAGATCTGTGACTTCAGATTTTGATTGTTAAACAGACTGTTTCGATGGTCGGGCTGTTGATGCTTAGTTGAGATCCCAGGCATAAATTCTAGGTTGATCTTGAAAGTTGGAACTGGAAACAAGCTCGAGATAATCTCAGCTGTTAAGCAAGATTGCAATTTGCAAGTTTGATTGATTGATGTTCTCAACACTAGATCCTATTAAAAAATCATAGCCTAACACTCTCAAACAATGAGAAATAGAGGTTGTTGCTGAAACTATGGTTGATTCAATCTCAATTGTCAAGCAGGATTCGGTACATAAATAAGCATTAAGTGGCTCTTTTTATCCACATTTAATAACTAAAGACTAAACTGCAATCACAGATACGGGTTAAAAACAATGAATGCTGTGTTGACCAGCTGCTGTCTAGATTAAGGGCAGAAGTAAACCTCGAAAAATCAAGGGTTTTCTTTTCACCAGACGCAAACCAAAATCAGAGACATGATCTTGTGAATTCTTTGGGGATTCGAGAAACCGATGATTTGAAAAATATCTTGGTTTTCCGATACATAAAAGAAGGGTTAGTAAACAGGACAATGCCTTTATTGTGGTTTAGGACTTTACGGGCGAATACCTCAACCAAGGAAATTCTTCCAAGCCCCGCACTAATTTGTCTGTGACTTGGAAAGCTTTGAGATGGGCTGCAAAACGGGCCTTTCAACAGAAATGAGAGTGATATTGATGTCAGACAATTCCTTAATAGCACTTCAGCTTCCAACAAGGTCTCCCAATTTCGTTCCAACTTCTTTCTGGCCTGGTGCATGCAAATATGCAATCAGAGCTGTTCCTACCCACTTGTTTGCTCAGGAAAATAATTCAATTTCAACCTATTGGACAACCTCTACAAGTGGAAATTTTACCACTTAATCTACCTATGATTTTGTCAAAGTACAAGAAATACTAGTAAGTCAGAATGGCAATGGATTTGGAAGCTCAAAATCCTTCCCAAACCTCAGTTTTTCGTTTGGGAATGCATTCATGAGATCCTCCCAGAAAGAACCTTCTTGAAATAAGGGTTTGATGCTTCCAGATAAATGTGCATTTTATTCTCAAGAATCTGAAGACATCCACTGCATCTTCAAAGAATGCCATTGGGTTAAGGAGATTTGGATGGGACTGAGGGATGTTCTCCTCAACTCCTCTCTTGAAATGGAAGTCAAAGAGAGGAGAGGAATGCGTCTAACAACCACCTCAACTCCAAATTATGTTAAAGTCTTGTTGTATTCTTATGCAGCGGGGCAGTTTTTGTACCAAACTATTTTATAAGTTAATCTAGTTCCACTTTCACACCATAAAAAAACACAGATAAGGGTTCAATAAAACATAACTCCAATGTCTATCAGCATATACTATTGAAATGTTCATTGTGTATCTTAATAGATGCAAAATATATTTTTCTACTACTATATGGCAGGGAAAGGTGAGGGAAGTAAACAGTTCATCAAGAGTGGATAAGCGCCAACCTCTTCTCTATTTCTTGCTCCATTATTGGAATACCCCACCTTGACCACAAGATTGAGGCATTCAAATACACAGCATTTGACTCATCAATAACAGATTCTAGATGGATTACCAATAAGCAAATAATATCATGGCATGGATCCTTAATGAAAAACATGCCTTCAGATATACCTTTCCTTGTGCAGCGACGTAGTTAGCCTCCAAAGCTGATGTATTTCTTATGTCTCTTTTCCAACCGTTTTTCATATTAAACCATCTTGATTTTTCTTCAGTAGTTGTAGATGATGCGGGGTTCATTGACCCAAGGAAGCCAGGTTACCAATGGATGTCACTCTTGGTACCTATCTGTGAAATTACAGACATGAAACAATACATGTTAAGACCAAGCAGGTGATGGAAATGTACGCTTTAAGATGATCGGAATCCAAAGTTTCATGTTGGATGAAATTGAAAACAAGAAACAAAAGCAAGAAATACCTTATCAAGAGGGCTTTCTGATGTTCTCTGTCCATGATAAAATCCAGGTAGGGGTGTAGCTTTATAATTAAGGCTCTGCCTTAACTTTTTGATCTCTGCATCTCTGTTATCCTGTGTCAATCATATAGAGTGTTGAGCAATGTCCATTGTTTAATTTAGATAATCATATGCCAGACAGTGCATTCTTAAGAGTGCTGACATTTATCTCGCTTAGAATCTGACAACCATAATGCCTGTCAAATTTTCTATCTTATCTTATGTTTGATTAATTATGAGACTTTATGAACATTGGCAGTGTATCAAGTTGATCGCAAGAATGGGAAGATCTGTTCTCACGAAAGAAAATTAATGGTACCTTCAGTTTTGTCTCGAGATATTTTCTCTCTGCTTCTCTACTATTGGATTTTTCTTCCAATTTCTTCGAGAACTGAAATAAAGGATATGAGATGCTGAGATTCTAACTAAATACAAACAATGTACATCAATATCAAAAGAAATTGTGCATGCTATACAAAAGGCAAGAGAAAGATGTCATCAATGCATACCTCCTTTCTTCTCTCTGCCCTTTCATCACTTTTCAAGCCAAAATAAGATGGAGGAGCCTTAGCATTTTTTTTCTCCATGCCACTAACTCTAGAAGGCCTGTCAAATATCAATTAATGCAACAATGAAGAATTTTCAAGTTGATGCATGCTTCAGGCACATGCATAACTCTGCTTATTGGAAGTGATATTTTAAGAATTACTCCTTCTGCCTCAGAGAGAGGTGGAGAAACTGATAGCATGAATTTTAAATTAAGGAAAGTTAGTGCAGGCCTGCAAATTTAAGGCCATAGAGAAGCTAATTGTGCTTATAGTGTAAATGAGTTTCTAACAAGAATGTTCATTTCAAGTGGTATTGTCCAATTTGTTAAATATTAGTGATCCAACAACTAACAACTTGTTAATTGCTCAATCTCCAATTCCTCCCCCCAACAAAAAAAAAAAAAAAATTCCTTTTTGACCTTTTGTAATTTCAGCCCCTAAAAAGAAGATGAGGAAAAAGGAGGGAGAGAGAAGAAAGAGGATTGACATAAAGAAGAAACCTTGGTAATGATATGATAATCAGTACTGCAGTTGGAAAAAAGGGAAACACAACCAATAGAAAACAACTGAGCTCAATCCTCTTTAACTTTCAAATATGCATTTTTACATTCATAGCCGTTGAAAAAATAACTCTCTTTCAAACTCCCTTCAATTAAGAGCAAATACTTTTAGACATTCTGCTGCGATGATTTATTACCTTCAAATATGAGCTAATCCATTAAACATTACCAGAAGTAGTATTTGAGTAGTAAAGTTAGAAATGAAAAATGACAATTAATTAGGGCGTTAGCCCACTCCTTTGTACCCCCCAAAAAAGATGACAATTGATTCAAACAGGTTTATGGCTAAGATACTAGATACCTAAGACAAATATATATATATATATATGTATATATCAAATGCCTATATATTGTCCGTATCCAACATCCTCTCCATCTCAGAACTCAACTAGCATGCAAATTCACTAATGCAACATGTATGCGTTTGTCAGCAGAAATTTTTAAACTCAGAACCTTACCCTCCATTCTCCTTTTGTGGAGTTGTCAGAGTGGAAACCCTTGGTTCTCTCCCCTTTGCAAGCACCTGGCGATGAAAAATTTAAACAAAAGTTCCATGAATGTTAATTTATGTAGTAGAAATAGATTGTCAGGTAGACCTTAAGGATTAAAAATGATAACATAGTACCTGTTTTGTTGCTGGAGATTGTTCCAGCCTGTAAGGTTTCAATTGGTTATAATTATTTTGAAATGTCTTAAATGCTCGTTTGACAATTTCCTTATCTCCCATTTTCTCCATAATTAAAGATTTTCTTGTTGCCGCAAGGGAAACTGGGCCGGAACCTGAGGGACCTAAACTAAGGGACATGTGCAAGGATCTAGCAGCCGCTTTCTTGCTTTCTATCACAGAAGGATTCTTGGTCTTTGGTAAAGAATAAGATAAAGTATTTCCCATTTTTGGAGTTCTTGATGCAGGCAATGTATTAGGAGTTGATGTTGGCTTTGATGCCCTTGGTGTAGAAAATTGTGGTGTCTTAGTCACAGAGGATGCAGGTTTCTTCTTTATCCTAGTCTCATTTTTCTCCTTATTCACTGGTGTAATCTAGACAATCAAAATGAGAGCGGAAAGCATCATTTGCCAAAATTTGAAGAGATACACAACAAGTTCACTTAAGTCAAGCTTTCCGATATACAAAATCAGTTCAAAAACATGAAACTCACCTTATAAGATTTTACTGAATGACCCAACTTTAACATTTTGTCTTTGATCTTTGGAGCGTTTTCTATGTCTTTTTCTGATATCTGAGCTAACTCCTTCACATCTTGAGACCGCTTGGAAAGAATTTCCGCATCTGGTTTTGCCAAAACGGCTTCATCTGCAGCAGTTTCTTCCGGTTTGTTTAACTTTGGACTTTCCAGTGTGCTACTATCTATTTCCTCTTTTACTTGACCCTCCACTCTGCTATCTATTTTCTCTTTCACTCCCTCAACCGATGGGTTTTGACAATCAATAGTAATTTCAGGCTCCTCATTCGGCTCATCATAATGGATGTCATTCACCTCAATTACCAATTTAGTTTCTTCTTGCTTATCTCCTTCATCAGAGCACTGACCATTAGATTTACCAACCAGATCTCCACAGTTCTGATCATCTGAGTTGAGGGATTTACTTTCCAATGTCTTCTCTTGAGCCAGTAGCTCAGCTTTTCTTGCAGCAATCTTCTTGTAATGTTCTTCAAAGTAAGCTTTTTTCTTAGCTACTGATCCGGGGGTTGCACACTTCTCGACCTCCTCCAAGTACTTGTTTGGCGAGAAAGATGACCATTTCTCCCAAGAAAGTGAATCATTCGCAAATCTCCCAAACGAGACTGACACTTCGAGAGCAGGGTTTGAAGAAGCCATCTCCCCAATCTATTTACATGACAAAAAAAAAAAAACCAAAATTGAAGCATATTCTGAAGCTACAAACAGCATGACAACTCATACCAACACCCAAAAACGTAAAAAGCATGGAATTGATGCAATTATGAAGTGCAAATTCAATCAACAATCAACAAAAAACAAATTAAATTCAAGAAACAATAATGGAAGGTGAATTAAAAACAAATGGGCCAACTTTTTTTCCAGATCACAAAGACAAAACTTGTGCACCTTAACTTCTTTACTTGAAGCTTCTACTCTTGGTTCACCCATTAAATTCCCAAAACACAAAGGAGACTGGAACTTCAATTATCACAAAGCTACCACATCAAGACAAAAAATTTAAGCACGCCATGGCTTGGCAGCTGGCATGGGCAGCCTCATTAATCCATTGGATCACACACTAAAAGACCCGAAGAATAAACAATTCAGAATAAAGACAAAAAGAAGCTTTGAAAAATGGAACCAAATATGAGAAATAAGAAGAAACGAATAAGGGGAGCATGTGCTTTGGTCTGAATAATTTGGTATTCTTACATTTCCTGCTATTACCAAATTCACCTTTTCATGTTAAAATGACAATCTCTGTCCGTTTCTTGTACTTGTGGAAAGTCCAAAATAAAGAACTCAATCATTAAAGGAAAGAAAAGAAACAGAGAAAAAAAAAAGAGCAATAAAAAATGAAGATAACCCAGTTGGTTACATTTCCCAAGATGACTTAAACTTTTTAATAGTATATATGATTACTACTATTTACAGTGGAAGAAAAAGTTGAAGAAGAGAAAAAGAGTTTTTTTAAAATAGTAACACGAGAGTGGAGATATCAGATATGACAATTTGCCTAAAAGGTTGTTGGATGAATAATGAAGATTAAACAGAAAGAAAGTTGGGCACATTGAATAAACAAAAGGGAGTAAGAACAACTAATCTCAACAAATGTTTAATAATAGTACCACATACCAATGAAAAATTTTCAGTCAAGATCTCAGAGAAAGAGTGATGAGATGAGGGTTGAAAAATGATATAGAAGATGGGTAAGGGAGGGTCCACATTGGAAAGTAGTGAAGTAAAGACTAAAGAGAGAAGGCAGTGCTTGTGAGAGGGCAACAAGTTGACAGGCTGCTTTGGCGAATTAAATATCAAGTCTGCCTTAGGACACATGTGGTTGTGGAATGTGGACCCTTTGATTCATTGTTTTTCGTTGAACTAAAACGATGTGTGCCATTGCCACCCTGCCACATTATTGACAATTGACAAACAATGGAACAAAACCAAAACAACGGTTCCAATCTTCCATTTTTCTCTGCTATTTCTCATCACAAAAGTCTTCTAAAAAATTCCTTTGTTTCCTATAGAAATTTTATAATTCTGCCTGTTCTGATTTTTGAAGCATTGATTCTGCTGATTATCTAGAGAGAGGCAAAGTGATGATGAACTGGCTAACACTCATTGAACAGAAAGGACATTTGCTTGAGAGCAAATAAAGATGTCACAGTTGTCCAGTCAGTTTTAAACACACCATCACTTGGGGGGTTTATCTCAACACCCTTTTACTTGCCTTGTTTCTTCCTCCTCTATTGCCTCTTAAGCTACTCAATCTCCTTAGTAAAAAGGAAAAAAAAATGCACTTCTACTTAAAACATCAGCGTCTGAACTCCACTATATATAACTTCTTTTTGCTTCTTGAAATTCACATCTCAAATCCAAAAACTCTCCTATTCCTTGAGCCTTATAATAAGATCAGCATGAACATCAGTTGCCTATTTCTTCAACTATTCTTCGGCCTAACTCTTCTACTGGGCCTTGCTACATCAGACCCTGACCCTCTTCAAGATTACTGCATTGCGGATACAAAATCCCCTTTATTTCTCAATGGTGCACCCTGTCTCAACCCAAGTCTAGCTCATTCCTCTCATTTCACCACTTCAGCTCTTGCCAAACCTGGTGACACGAAGTCTAACCCAATCGGCTTCAGTATTACACTAACCACCCTTGCTAATTTGCCAGGAATTAACACCATGGGTCTAACCATGGCCCGTGTCGACATAGCGTCTAACGGGCTTGTTCCACCCCACTCCCACCCACGGGCCTCAGAAGTTACCATCTGTCTAAAGGGTGTTCTTCTTGTGGGCTTTGTGGATACCTCTAACCGCCTCTTCACTCAACAACTTGGGCCTGGTGACTCCTTCGTATTTCCAAGGGCTCTAATCCATTTTCTCTACAACCTGGACTCAAGGAATCCCGCTTTGGCTGTATCTGGGCTCAGCAGCCAAAACCCAGGTGTACAAATAGCTTCCAGGGCTATATTCGTATCAAATCCATCAATTCCTGACGTAATTTTGGAAAAAGCATTTCAAATCAGCAGCACGGACATTGCCAAGATTCGCAGGAACCTTGGCGGGTGATTCAAGTGACTACGTTTTTATTTTTATTTTTCTGAAGTGGGATCATTACAGATTTTTGTTTATTAGTTATTTTTGTCTTTGAACATCATGTAGGAAAAAAATGGTAGTTCAAGTTCACACAAAATAGACCTTCCAACGGTCATATAATTGTGGATTCAAATTGTTTAAAAGAAAAACCATAATCAAGCAGGTGTTACTATTTGTTTATTGGGGCTGCTTGTGAAAGGAGTTTAACAAGAAATTGTATTTGAATTGAACTGAATTAAGTGAAAAAAAAAATCAACAAAGCAATTATTTATTATTTACTGCCAAGATCAAGATGGAAAGATTAGGGGCATTTAACAGTTACAATTCCTTGTTGATCAGTATTCTGAAATTTTCGAAAGAAGCAAATTTTTTTGTTGAAATCTGGTAAAAGTAATCAAACCCAATCATCATCTCCAGATCTAATTCCCTGGATTGTCTCAACTTTTAAATAATTTAATTTTATTCCTTACCCTTTTTGTTTTCCAAGTGAAAATGGAGTGTCAACCGTGGAACAGGTGACAGTATGGCAAATTGACAATTAGAAACTAATCAATGAACATAATCACAATCACGTTAGGCTTATTGGAAAATGTTATTGTCAACGCCACAGGCCAAAGCAGCTCCAAAGTCGAAATTTCTCAAGGGCCAAAGTTTTTCACAGGTAAAATGTGAAATGGATTAATGGAGGAACTCATTTGGGACTCTGCTCACAGCTTCTCTTTAGACCTTGGAATCATTGACACGTCTAAAACAGCCAAATCAAAATTAGGATTGTTGAAGTATTAGAAGAAAACAGACTTTAAACTGAATCATCCACGTGTAAATTTCTTGGTGGATAACAAGAAGCAGAAGCAAAAAGAAACACTAATAGGCTTCGAGTTGAGTGGGTCAGAGTGGTTGAAATATCATACAAAAGAGTGCGTGTTTGAGGTCCTTTGGACCCCAACTAGGTCCCGTGAACTGCTGATATAAGAGACATTTCACAAAAGCACAAAAAAATTGCATTGTTTCTGGTATCTTCCCAGCTCGCCTTTCATTATTATCTTACTGGCTTTGAACTTTAATGTTATCTTGCCTTAGAATCATTGTTAAAATACATGAAATGAAACCAATCATAGTTTGATAACTGGCAACCAATTCAATTATTTTTTCAAGGTCAGGAAAAGGACGGAGAAAAGAAAAAGCGAAAAAGCAAACCACAAAACAAAACATCAATCAACCTCAGATACGTACAAGGAAAAATGGAAGGAAAAGAAAAATGTAAAAGCAGGGCAGAGAGGAGGAAATGGGAAATGGAAAATGAACGAAATTAACAATGAACAACTAAATGTTATTCCTCTCTCAATAATGTTTCTTCAATTACATACAAAGAAATCAACCCAACCAAAATTGTTCCAAAATATGGAACCCCCTCTGATGAAAGGAATTGATACCCCATATGTAAATCACAACAATAAATCCCAGCAAATAACCCCCAAAAAATATTAAAATTTTCGATCTGTACACAGCTGAGCTCTCTATCAAAGAATCATCATCGTTTCTGTAACAATGTAAAAAGAAAGAGAGAGAGAAAGAAAGAAAGAATCATAACAAATAACTGGAAAACCCCAAGAATATTGAAGTAGTAGTAGAAGAAGACCGATCTTTGACTAAACTGCCCTTGTAAAGATCGTAGGGTTCCCAAAGATGATCAAGCGGGCAAGGCTTTCTGGCATCGAGTCGAACCCAGGGCTTCCCTTTCCCACTCCAATGCAACAAGCTAACCGGACCAGGATGCAACGACCGACAAGAACCTCTTATATTGTCCCCCCCAAGCCCATGTTGGTTCCATCGATGATCAATCGCTTCAACATTCCCAGCAAATACAAGCAAAAACGGAGGCAACGAACCCAACTCGTAAATCCTTCGTTTCTTCTGTATTTCCATCCAATTCTCAATTCTTTTCCTATAATTTCCTTCTCTCCAACGAACCAAATCCATTACCATAACCCCCGTGTTGAAATAACACGGCTTTCTCGACTGGAAGACCCTGGAAATAACCGGGTCGAACCAAAACCCGTCCGTGAAATACTTGGTGAAGTTGGCATGACAATATTCCGGTGCGCCGATCACTCGTGAGTTTGTTAGGGTTGTGCTCCAGAGTTTGAGAATGTCGTCGACGACGACCAGGTCTGAGTCAAGATAAATGACTCGGTCAACGCAAAGATCTAGGATGTCTCCTAGGTAGTTTCGAGCGTAGTTGAGAGGGTTCTCCAGGGCTTGCCGGATGGAAGAAGAGATTAAGTTGATCACGGAGTCTTCCCGGAAGATGTAGATTTTGAAGTTAAGTGAAGGGAACGTGGATCGAACGAGTTTGCTCAAGACTCTGGGACTGGCCGGGTCGAATTCGGCGGCTATGAAGTGAAAGAAGATGTTTTCTGGACATGAAGCGTGGCGGAGGACGGAGTGGACGGCGGCAATCGAACCACGCAAGTATTCGGAGTCTAAAGTCATCGCCACTTGGACTAAAGAGGGGTCGCAGGAGGAAACGACTTGTCTATTAGTGACAGAAACCGGACACTCCACTCCGTTACGGTAATCTGGAGCCTCCGAAAATCCAAAGCCCGACCCATCTCCTCCGCCTATGGTCCGAATCCCAACACAAAACGTCGCCGTTAGCAAGAAATGAAGAAGTAAGACGGCGGTGGCATGTGAAATGGAACGCATTATTGTGAAGAAAAAGAAAAGAGAAAAAGAAAAGGACTGTTTTTTTAATATTCAGTCGAGTTATTTGACAAAGAAATTCAGATGATCGGCATTGCGGTGAAAGTGATACGGAAGCAGAAGAGGAAATAAAGGGATGGTTGTGAAGATTTTGCAGGAAAAAATAAAATCAACACGGTTTCAAAGCGAAACGCGGCTTTATGATGAGAGGAAAAGAAATGAAAAGAAAAGAAAGTTATTATCACCCAAAATGAGTATTTGGAAGGGGAATTTTTGCAGGATCTTACCTTCCTGCTTTTACCTTCCTTCTTTTCTTCTTTTGATTTTCCTCTCTTTTCTTTCCGTGGAAACAACAGTTGAGGACCTGGTTGTCTCCTTAAATGAAAGTGAAACTGCTGAGGGAAGGAACCAATTGAATAGGAGATTTGTTTTTATTTTCTAAATATATTTTTTTATGCTCTTTTTTACAACATAAGCATTTTGAAACCAAATATATGGATTCTTTAAGAAAAAAAATATATGCGAAGATTCTTTAAGATTTGATAAAAATATATTCATTCTCTTTTTTTAATTTGACGAAAAAATCATTTTATCTTTTAAATTAGTTAATTTATAAAAAAATATTAGATAAATTTTTTTAACAAAAAATACCATTATAATAAAAAATATACTAAATAAAAGTGATCGATAATGTTGTTAAACAAAATGCATAATTTCCTTTTCATAAGTTATATATATATATATATATTTAACATATTGAAATGCATAATGCTTGCATTAAAGATTGAATAAAGAAAAGAAAAAGAAACCAAAAATGAATAAAAAAATAACGTCAAATTTTCCTTTTTTTTTTTGTAAAAATAGAGTAATAGTTCTTGACAAGTAAAAGTTCGTGGTATCTACCAAGTAAAGGATAGAAAAAAAAAAGTTACAAGTAAAATTAATGAGTTAAATACATAATTAGCTCACGTATTATTTTTTTATCAATTTAATATTTTATAAAATAAAATTTATAATTAAGTATCCAATTTTTATTCCGTTATTTATTTTAATATTATGAATTAATGTTGTTGTTAAATTATTAACATGATATCAATATTTCATAAAATTATTACGTATGTCAAAAATATTTAATCATCATCACATCATCATTTTCATTTAGCATTAAAAAAAACTTTTCAAAAATAAAAATAAATATAAAAATTTTAAAAAGAATACGAAAATTTTAAAAACAATTGCTAAAATTTTTTAAAATCTGAAAAAAAATTCCCATAAGTTTCAAACAATTTTGATAAAGTTTTTAAAAATTCCAAACTTGTGAAAATTTTAAAAAAGTTCCTAAAATGTTAAAAAATTATAAAATAGTAAAATTTTCAAAAAATTCTGAAAACCTAAAAAAATAAGAAAATTTTCTAAAATGTAAAAATTGGAATTTTAAAAAATTTTGAAAAACAATTTCGTAAAATTTTCAAAAATAAAAAATCTGAAAATTAAAAAGGAAATTCTAAAAATTAAAAAAAAAAAACTAAAAATTAAAAATAATTTTCATCAAAAAATCTGATTTTTATTTAAATTTCCAAAAAAGGAAAATTTTGAAATTAAAAATAAATCTACCAAATCAAAAAAAATTTAAAATCAAAAATTAAAAAAAGAAAGAAAAGAAAAAAAATCTAAGAATTTAAAAAATAAACTAAAACATTTTTTTAAAAATCACTTAGGGGCCAAATTATATTTTCATTTATATATATTTATTTATTTTATTCGAATACTTTTTCAGATTTTAAATTTTGTAAAAAATTAAAAAAATTTTATTTTTCAAATTATTTTGAATTTTTTAAAAAAAAATTTGGGTTTAACTTAATTAAGGATGCTAATTTGAAATAACAAAAAATATGACAGAATAAAAGTTTAATTGTAAATTTTATTTTTTTAAGTATCAATCTGACAAAAAAAGTATAATACATGGATATTTTGTATATAACTCAAAACTAATTTTTTATATTTGAACAATGAAGTAACAATTGATTATTGAAATGTTAAATTCATAATTTAAGGATTTAAATAGTAAATTTTTAAAAAAATCTAATAATAAATTTAACATAAAAAATAATAAACTATAGAATTTATCGTATTAATTACTCCCAAAGCTTAGTTGATTTGGTCAAGAAAAGAATTTCTTATTTTCTGTAAACAAGAGTTTTATCTTTGGGCAATCTAAAAATAAAATCTTGAAAGTATTATGCTAATATAAGGGAGTGTGCTATTGATATCGTCTAGGAGGAGATTTAGGCGTAGCAAAAGTCTGAAAAATATTCTTAATTGCTTTATAAAAACAAAAGTGAAGTTTATAATTATGACAACAATCACGAAGTATATTAACACTGTATTGAACTTTTAGACTCTGTTGGATTTATAAAAATTGGCTTCCAAAAAATATATTTTGAAAAATGCTGGCATTTTCAATAAAAGTAAAGATTTTTATTATTTAAATGATTTAATTACAAATTTTGGTAGGTTTTTGAAAAATCTGATTTGTTTTCAAAAAATAATATTAACATAACTATTAAAATATTAAAAATAATTTTCATTAAAATATTGAAAGTATTTATTATTGAAATATCAAAATTATTAACTTTTAATATTAAAATTTTTAAACATTATTATTTTTCACAATATTATTTAATATTAAAAAGTTGACAGATTTTATAGTACTACAGTCTTTTCTTTTGAGTCATTTAAATTAGATCATTTTAAATTATTTTAAATTCAAATTATTTCGAGTTTATATTAGATTGTTGATTTTAACTGATTAAATCAGATTGGGTGAAATTTGGATTTTGATTTGCTGGACATGTTTGCCGGATTCGGGTCAACTTTAACAATTATAAGTATTACCAAGAAATTTAAAGAGCAAGAGTTAGTAGTCTTGCCAATCTGTTAGCTTTGCTCTTAGGGATGGCTGAGGCAAATCGGGATTGTTAGTAGGAGTAAAATGTTTTGAGGAAGCGAAAATGTTGGCTTGGGTTAATGTATGTTTTAACGTAGACTGAACAATAAAACAAGGTCAAAGCTTGCATTTAATTTCCAATAGAAGATTGAAAGGCACATATTCTACAACTTCAGTCAAAGAAATTCTTTCCCTATATCCTACACAAATCTACATGTTGTATCACCGCCGAAAAAAGGTACACCAATGAAAAGCTTGATTTCGTTGTGAAATTAAAAAAAAAAATTTAATTTAATTAATTTATATAATTATTTTTAAAAAATAATATTTATAATTTATAATTTTATTCCTAAACTATGATTTAAGAAAAAAAAAAAAGAAGCCTGATTTCAGTCATCCAAGGCACAATCATTTAAGGCTTAAATGAAAAGGGTACCCTATCTTTCTTATAAAAAATTCTACTACATTTTAGGTCAAAATTCACCTATGTTAATTGAAAAATAAAAGAAATAATACTACTACTGCATTGTGGAATGATTTTAATTTTATGGCTTATTTTTCTAGCCTTTGCAATGTTCCAAAATGAAGAAAAAGAAGCTCTAACTGGAATTTTTTTTTGAAAATAAACAAATGGTATAATAAAACTTTTTTCTTAACAGTAGGGACTTTGGACGTTATTACTGCATGTTTACAAAATTACAATGGTATAAAAATAATTTCTCAAAATACGTCCCAAGAAAAACTTTCTATTAATGGAAAAAAACGTGTAAAAATTTGTAGAAAAAATTGTATACAAATTGTTATACTGTTATTGTAGTACAAATTGGATTTTGCTTAGTCATACCCGAATTAATTAAAAGTAAAAATTCTAAATATTAAACAATTTGAATCCAAACTAATTGATTTAAAAACATTCAAACTCCAAAGAATCTGAATTTGAAATAATATAAAATCAAAACAGATTGGATCCAAATTCATATAACTCAAATTTAATACTAAAATTTGATACTAAATTTTTAATTAGATTTTTAGATACTAATTTTATTCTTAAAATGAATCCATATTCAAAACAATCTCATTCATTCGAAAAGGACTGGAACCAATTCAAGTCTCTCTCAAATCTAAAACGGTTCAAATCCAAACCAAAATTTGAAACATCCGAATTTTAGGAAACCAAAAATGGTTGGCTTCGAATTTTCCCTTTATTCCAAGCAAAAAGCAAGAACCTTGGCTTCCCAGACATATATAGTTTGACAGCTATTATACGTATGCATCCAGCTGGCTGGTTGATGCCTAATTTCATCGTGGTTTGCTATGCCAGTTATCAGCCTGGCACTACCACCCACCTTTTCCTTCTCTCCTCCACATGATCACGTGCTCTCTCTCTCTCTCTCTCCTCTCTCCATCCTTCCTTTGCCTATTTATTTATGCTTCCTTCCTTCCTTCCTTCCATTTCATCTTTTTCCTTTTTAGGTTTTTTTTTTGGGTACCGAGAATTTTTGTTTTCATTTTTGGTATAATCATAGAGAATTTAATATTATTTTTAAAGGGGGAATATGATGTAGGCAACAGAATTGTTCTTCCGTATTCTCCTTCATTTTGAGTAAGTCAAAACGACGTTTACAAACTCAACAGTCTTTTTCTCTACTGTATTAACGAATACTTCATTTCTTTATCATATAAATATAAAGAAATATGAAAATATAATTTTCAAAAAAGCAGGAGTCAAATTGCGCACAAGAAATGAATAATCATTGGTTCAGTGGGCGCCAACAGTCAGATTTCTTGTTGCAGATGTATTAGGATAAAAAAAATCCCATGTCAGCATTTATGGTGGTAAATTATTCAGTAAATTTGATATTTAAATTTTAATATTTATAATTTTTTTTATCTTCAAATTATAACTTACTAAAGAAAACCCAATGCCAATGCAGTGAAGTTTCCGCCCCCAAAACTTCCTCCTGTCTCATAGAAATGAGAATCACACCCAACTTTCATTATATATCTGTTGATTCATGTTTTAAGGCTTAAAATTGACTTAAAAGCTTCAATTTCAAAAGTCAAGAAGCACAAATTCTTCCACTACAAACCAACTTTTCGTGCTCACAACGGTAATTTAACTAACGAGTAACGACCCTTTAAAACACCAAGTCTTTGGGTTGGAAAAAAAAATTGAACCAACCAAAATAAAACCTCAACGGAGCAAATTTCCTTGCATTTTCAAGGCATAATCCAATTATGTCACAGAACTTTGCATTAGACTAAAAGCAAAATGAAACTAGAAAAAAAAATGATGGGGTTTGACCCTTTCATGTTTTGAAGAGGGCATCTTCAAATATATATTTTTATCAACTACTAAAAATTTTGAACAGGTAATGGAAGGTAAAGAGAAATGTTATTAAAATGGGAGTGATTGGTGAGATCTAAGTTGGAAATTTCGAGTGCACAGTACACAGATTCTGAGCACCAACCCAACTTGTAAATAAAAATTGTTCAAATTTATTTGATCAAGACCTCGTTTGCCAAGCAATTAAAAGTTCCAACTTCCAACAAGAATTTTAATACTCTAGTTGCTGAATGTAAACACTAAACCACAGCTATTCCTCTCAAAAATTGCCAAATAAATAATGGGGTTAAAGGTTATGACTGTCTGTCAGAAAGCATGTAAATCTAGGCTAAAATCTGATGCCCTGGCTTTGTATCAGAGCAATGGAGACAAACCTAAAGTTAAGAAAGATGTGATATTTAACTGCACGTGTGGGTTTAGCTAGGGCAGGTAAATAAGACGTGTTTGGTTGCTGATTATTGAGTTTAAATAAGGGATTCATGTGTGATTTAGTGATGATTGGAAGATAGGGGGGAGTTGGGAAAGTAGGTGTAAATGTTTTCTTTTTTTCTGAATCGTATTCGGCATAGGATACTCTGAAATTCTGCTAGAAGCCAGAACAGCTCCAGTACCATACATAGTAGTATGAGTTGTAACTTAGTATAATAGTATTAGTATTTATTTTTGGCTACGAGTGGTTGGCTGCACTAAAAAAGGAGGTGATCGATGATGACGGTGAATCACATTCAGAAGAGAAAGAGGACTGACTTTGATAGTACCGACACGTAGAGATAAAAAAACAAAGAAGAGAAAAGAGAAAGAGACATTGGATTCATGGTGTGGGCACGTGGATGGGGCCTCTCATTCTCCTTGGTGGGTCCACACCATACAGGGGATGGCATGGAATGGTATACAAAAGTATCTAACCATCTTAAGAGCAAAGATTTGAGAGTGGTTTGCCCGTGAAACAGGCAAGTTTCTTGCTGCCGTTCTTCACAGTCACCAATGAAGCCACCGCCAAATAAATATATTCCCATCTTTCTCCAGCAATGGTATCAATTGTGTACGAATTTTGAAGTTGAGAAAACAAGAGCGCAGTTTTCATTCCCGCTTGAAAAAAATATCATAAATAAAGCTACAAAAATGGATTTCAAAACTTTGAAAGGTTGTCAAAAGGACTCTCTCTTCCCTTTTATTTTATTTTATTTTTTAATTTTCGCATGATAATCATGGCTACCAATACCATTACCACCGCCTCCACCATCCTTTCACAAGTTCTTATACCATTAACTAAAGTCACACTCTTCTCTTACCCACTTTCTACGGTCTCGTTTTACTCTCTTGTCCTTTTATCCCTTCCCCATTTGTTGTTGCTTTCAACGCCAGGGATTGAACTAGCATCTTTTGTGAATTGCTCAACCGACCAGGTCTGGCCAATTCAAAATATTTGTGTTCTACAAAAGGATATAATGATGTTCCTCAAACGTAAACTCACAACTAAGTTTAAGAGCAGAACTGTTCGGGCAAAATCCAACCCCCAACCCAATCCCCACCCTTTATTAAAATAATAATAATAATTACTTGTTCTACTTGAGCTACTGGCAAGAAAAGGCCAAAACCTCGTTGGGGTCTACAAAGGGCAAGAAGGTTGGACCATCGAAAATGTAATTAGGAAAGCTGGATTATTGTCTGACTCTTCTCTGTAAAGCATATCAATCATCACCGGATGATGTCCTCCGATGTGTGGTCCAAAGGGGGTGGTACGGGATGGGAAGTCATCATCCCCATATCACCACCCTCCTCCCATTCCCTAACCCATTCCTAGAAAAAGGAAAAGTAGGCAAACTAGGTACCCAACCCAAGACAATTCAGCCAAAGTTGTCAATAAAAATTTAGAATGAACCTGAAGATACTTACCCATGTACCCATCAATGTGAGCATAGAAGCTCTGCCGCATTTCAAGAAAATAGTATTCATATATTGCTGAGCACAACTGCAACCTATAATCAATCATAGGAGTGTAAAACTTGGGCTCAACAAAAATACACAGCTAAAATGTAGCAATTTTGCCCATAAACTAGGGAAGAATCAAATCAAGTATTCTATACAAATACAAGTGCAAAATCAAATTGGTGTATGGGAAGAGCTGGCCACCTTCCCTTGCGTACTTTATTGTTCTTCGTTCTTCCAAGATTGATGGGTGGGTAAAGAGTCAAAATAGTCCAAAGAAGTCTCAATTTATGGAAGTGTAGCTCTTACTTCTTTCCTATCTGCTCCAAATGACTGCAGTTAAAAAAAAATTCACGAAACACCATCAGTATCAAAAAGGGAGGGAAAGAACAATTCCCCTATTTCTAACTGCATGGGCCAGAATCCTATCACTTGAGTAGGATAATTTCACACTCCATACCAAATGATGTACCAAAAAAAAAAAAAAAAACAGAATACACATAATTAAATTGGGCTTCTCATGAGCCATTGGGCCAGGTGAATTTTTCTCATCTGTAGGCAATGTGTTCACCACAGAAAAATTAATGTCAAGCAATGAAAGTACTTTAAGCCATCCATCCAACCTATGACCTTCAACTTTACCATCAGAGCAGATAGGATCATCACGGTAAATGACACCGGAGTGCCTACATAACATACAACTTGGGCTGAGACTAAGGCAGACTTATTCAAAAATAAGATGGGCTTATCATTGATCCAAATCCACTAAATAACTGTAGAAATAAGGTGGGTTGGAATAGAAAAATTACATTCACACTAGCTGAAAAAGAAGATCATGAATATGAATGGGATTGTGGTCAGGTTCAAGAGTAAATGGGCAGATTATCTTCAGATGCAAATCCCATGATTTTAGGCACGATTCTAGCAATGCAATCTGAAAGTTTCCATGCTTGGAAGGATATTCCTAGCTTATATATTTTCTATTATTCTTTGGTAGAAGGTAGAATAGAGTTTTATTTATCCTTAAGCAATCCTCTAGAGTGTTTTCAAGTTCTATATCTCTTAGGTGGATTTCATAGAGTGGTGAACTTTTATTGTTCTGTATCATTGATTAGAATTCTTAAAAGTGATGTTTCTGTATCCCTTAATTCTAGTCTTGGTGATGAACTTTTATCCTTTTTAATCCAATAATAATATTCTGCCATTATTCAAATTCTTGTGAGTTTTTCTGTTTGCAGTTAATCTCCACATCTCAAACATCAATTTTCAGCATCAAATTGATATCAGAGCTATGGCAAGTCGTCGTTGTCAAGCACTAACAGAAGAGGTTGAAGCCAACATCGACGTAGCGGCAACTACCAATGTTGACCCAAGGGATGCTCTCATGGAAGAAATGCGGCAACAGATCCTTCAACTACAACATCGACTACATATACAAGAAGAGAGAGAGGAGATAAGAAGGCAACGAAGGAGGAACGAAGAAGGTAAAGGAGAAACCAATCCATACCGTGAAAACAACAGCGATTCTAATGATAGCACCCTATCTCACCCATGGCAAGTTAAAGACTATTTACATAGAAACCAACTTCATCCTAGCATATTCAATCCGAAGATAGAAATTCCCGAGTTCAAGGAGAAGATGCAACCTGAAGAATTCTTAAATTGGTTGCACACGATGGAACGTATATTTGAATACCATGATGTCCCTAAACATAACAAGGTGAAGCTAGCAGCCATCAAATTTAGAAAGCATGCATCCTTTTGGTGGGAAAATCTGAAGAAGTAAAGGGAAAGAGAAGGCGGGAGAAAAATTACAACTTGGGAAAGATGAAAAAAAGAATTGAAGAGAAAATATCTCCTAGACAACTTTCGGCAAGATGTCTTCCTTAGGCTCCATAACTTGAAACAAAAAGATCTCTCAGTGGAGGAGTATATGACTGAGTTTGACCACCTCATGTTAAAATGCGAATTGGTGAAATAGAAAAAGCAAACTATTGCCCAATATCTTGGAGGATTGAAGAATTAGATAGCTAATGTGGTGCAACTACAACCCTATTGGACTTTTAATGATGTATGCAAGCTTGCCCTTAAGGTGGAGAGACTACAAAAAGAGGTCCGTGGTAGCAACTTGAGATTTGGGTCTTAAGAAGGCAAGCCTCAATCTAGTGAACAAACCAAAAGGTGTTTTAAATGTCGAGAGCTTGGACATATTGCCTCAAAATGCCCAAATAGGAAGATTGTGACTCTAGTAAAGGAAGACTTGAAGCAAAATAAAGAGGAGCTGACTGAAGAGGATCAAAAACTTGAAGAGGAAGAAGATGTAATCTATGGCGATTGTGGAGAATCCTTAGTCATACAATGCAGCTTGAGTACCGCACCAGCTAAGGAAGAAGATCGGTTGCGTAAAAACATGTTCCACACTTGGTGTACTGCCCATGAGAAGGTATGTGATGTGATAATTGATAGTGAAAGTTTTGAAAACGTTGTTTCTACCTTTATGGTGCAAAAATTAGGCCTCAAAGCAGTAGATCACCCCCAACCATACAAGCTATCTTGGCTTCAAAAAGAGAATGAAATCAAGGTTAGCAAGAGGTGTTTGGTTCCTTTTTCCATAGGAAAGAATTACAAGGACAAAGTGTGGTGTGATGTAGCTCCGATAAATGCTTGCCATTTACTGCTCGGAAGACCTTGGCATTATGATAGGAGGGTTATTTATGATGGTTACCACATCATATACACATTTGTGAAGGATGGATGCAAAATCACTCTAGGCCTTACCAAGCCCATGGTGATGTCCAAACCAACCAAAAGGGAAGAAAGTAGCTTGTTTATCAAGGCCAATTATAGAAAGGAAATTAAGATGGATGGTACTATGTATGCACTGGTGTTGATTGAGGAAAATAAAATTAGTGAGAAGCCCCTTGCAGTGATACAACCATTATTGGCAAAATTTTAGAAAGCTATTCAGGAGAAGTTACCAATTGGTCTACCACCAATGAGGGACACTCAACATTGCATAGACCTTATCCCAAGAGTCATTCTACCTATTGGTTGCAGCCCTTTTGAAATTGTTATTGGTAAGAATGCAATCTATCATTTGGATTTAATTCAATTTTATGTTAATCAGAATTTTGATAAAGATGTAGAAGAAAGAGCCAAGAGTATCAAAATATTTCATAAACAAGTTCAAAATAGAATTTTGCAGAAAAATGAGAAATATAAAAGGGTAATAATCATGTATCGAAGACATATGAAGTTCAAAGAACATAATTTGGTGTGGATTAACTTGCGGAAAGAAAGATTTCCTCTAGGAAAGTTTGACAAATTACAACCTAAAACAGATGGTCCATTTAGAATTTTCCAACGCATTAGAAAAAATGCCTACAAGATAAAGCTTTCCGACACTTATGGAGTATCTTCCACCTTCAATGTTGCTGATTTATCACCCTACCATGGTGAGACTATTAGTTTAGACTCGAAGACAAGTCTTTTCCAACCAGAGGAGATTGACACCGAAGTGCCTACATAACATACAACTTGGGTTGAGCCTAAAGCAAACTTATCCAAAAATGAGATGGACCTATCATTGATCCAAATCCACTAAATAAATGTAGAAATAAGGTGGGCTGGAATAAGAAGACTGCGTTTACACTAGCTGGAAAAGAAGATCGTGAATATGAATGGGATTATGGTCAAGTTCAGGTGTAAATGGGCAAATTATGTTCAGATGCAGATCCCATGATTTTAGGCACGATTCTAGCAATGCAATCTAAAATTTTCCATGCTTGGAAGGATATTCTTAGCCTATATATTTTCTATTATTCTTTGGTAGAAGGTAGAATAGAGTTTTATTTTTCTTTAAGCAATCTTCTAGATTGTTTTCAAGTTCTGTATCTCTTAGGTGGATTTCCTAGAGTGGTAAACTTTTATTGTTCTGTATCTTTGATTAGAATTCTTAGGGTGATGTTTCTGTATTCCTTAGTTTCTAGTCTGGGTGGTGAACTTTTATCCTTTTTAATCCAATAATCATATTCTGTCATTATTCAAATTCTTGTGAGTTGTTTTTTTTGTGAGTTTTTCTGTTTGCAGTTAATCTCCACATCTCAAACATCAATTCCCGGCATCAGTAAATACTAATGGTAAATAATAACTTAATCGCAGAGACCCAAAATTGGATAGTCTATGCTAATAGTATAATGCACCAGCTAAAGGAATCATCATAATATTTTTCAGACATAGAAGCCTACTAGCTTTCATTGGGTCATATGTTGCATATTTTTCATGGAGAACTTGGGAAGAATGCACAAACAAGTAGATTAATTTGGATCAACTAACTCTTCAAAACAGATTCATGATGAAGGAGCAGTTTAAGCAAAGCTCTACATTTGAAGGATACTGTTCTTATCGCACAGTAAGCTTTAGCCTTTAAGCAAGGTTACTTTAAAAAAAAAAGAAAGGAAGAGAATCATTCACTATAGAAATTAACAATTTACCTAAGACACGAAATAATGAACATTAGCAAAGATAATGACAGGCAAACAATAAGTATAAATATCTAAAGAAAATGATTCTTACCTCAACACCCAAACCTTTCACGTAAACATTTGTGAAGAGTTCAGAAGGTTCAGGCATTGGACTTTCCTGGATTTAAAAAAGGAAAAAGAACCAATCCTGTTAACATCCATCAGGTATCCACAAACAACTAGACAAAATTTAAAATAATATTAATAAATAAAACCATATACAAATAACTTCATTAAAATAATTTAAAATGAGAATTTCAAGATCAAAAATGAAAGAAGCAAAAATTTTATTACCTTAGCTTGAGCAATTGCATCATCTACCTCCTTTCTCACTTCCTTTTCAATGTCCTGAAAATGTTTTCCAAATATTTTGATAATTTTATTACCACAAATAAGTCCCTAACAATATTTCAATGCTGATATTTTCATAAATGAACTTAAGTAAAATACCTTCAAGTCTTTCTCAGTAGCAAGGTCATGAGACAATATCAGCTTCCTAATTCTTTCAATTGGATCACGCTCCTAGAAACATAACATCTAGGATGTCACTATTTTATTAACTTGTTTAAAATACAACACGAAATATCCAAAATCTAACAAATGAGTCCTTAGAAAAGAAATGTGAATTTGAGTATCAACCTGTCTAACACCACTAATCTCATCACGTGTTCGATAGGTGCTTCCAGGATCAGACATTGAGTGGCCATGATACCTATAAGTGTCCATTTCAAGAATCTGCATACAAGCACCAAGAATCAAAGTAAATCAATTAAGCAATAAAATATAGAAAATAGTATTGAGATTTCAAAAAAGAAGTAGCAGCAAATAAACATGTCTAATCACATAATCAGATAAAATGCAAGGTTACAATCATTAAATTAATAAATATGAAATTAGCATTACTTAAAAACCATGAAATTTGGAGTCATACATATTTAGGCATCAAGTAGAATATAGTATTCATGACTTTGAACCCATGTGAGTTACAAGAGAAAGGACCTAAAATCCTTTTAATGTTAATTTGTAGCATCTTCTTGCTTTGAAATTACGAGATACTGATTTATTTTTTTGATAAAAAAAAAGATATGAGACAAAGACTTATATCCCAACCCAAAACAATGTATGTATGCTACTTTAATTACACATTAGAGAGCTACAGAGTAGTTTCCCATGGCAAGCACCTAATATTCTTTTTCCCATAGCAAGCATCTTGTGAGTTGCTGAGATTATAATATAAGCCCCAATTGATTTTAGGATAATCTTCTACTTTTGCTTCATATGTGACGATGAAACTCAAAAGGACTTGTGTCTCATATTACTCTTTTTCTCAGACCAATAGATTGTCCCTGCAAACATCTTATCATCAGATATCACCAGATCAGCTGCTCATTGATTGCCATACCATAATATCCTTGGGGTCAAATTAAAGAAGCTGTCGAACACAAGTAACTGACATTGGAGATTCATCAGTCCCATAAAACTTGAGTAGCAGCACATAGATACTCATCCTTTCTATAAAGTTTGAAAGTTATGCTTTACTCTAGAACACAAATTTACACCTACCTTTTCATGTGTCATGAAGGTTTCTCATGCATCTTTACAGCCATTAAGACTTCTCAAGCATTTGTTTAGAATGTTTGTCCTGGATAAGCTCTACCCTATTTCAGCTTGCCTAAAGTGCTGTTTATCTTGAGCCAGATATGATAGAATCAACATGCAGGTAAAACGCATGACTGGAATTTCAGGGCAAAAATCGAGATCCATAAGTTAAAGGTGCTTCAGAAAATTCTTCTAAGCCTATAAATGGGTGGGGTGGGATTTGTAGCTAAAAAAGAAAGCCTACTCTTTTATAGGGATAAACTTACCAAATTTAAGCAGGTAAGTTTAAGCTACCAGTTGTAATTCTGATAGCATGTAGAGCTACAAAGTTTAACAGCTACAAAACAAAGATTATTCCTGCTTCCTAATACTACTTATCGGCTTTAGACAGAGACTTTAGACAAGACAGCTCATTACTAGGACCATTGATAGAAATGGAAAGAAGAAAAATGAAATAAGAGAAGGGGATAAATCTCTCTTGTTTGGATAATCAAGAAGAGAAGAGAAGCAGTAAGTGTCAACTTATCATCTGATCCATTTTAAAAATCTCTCCAAGTATATTCCCCAATCTGTAGTATTTTCTTGTTTCACTTTTTTTTTTTAATATTTGAGGATGCCAGGGATTGAACTCTGGTCATTGGAACTAAGAGTCCAGTACTTTACCAACAAAGCATATGACTGTTGGCGGCTTGTTTCACTCTACCCTTTCTCTCTTATGCTCTCCAAATAACTAAAAAATATGTATACGCTCCATTTCCCTTATCTACTACTGTCTTAAGAATTCAAACATGCTGTTATGGTAAACGACACTCATTAGCTAGGCACTCATACCTATCCCAAGGCAACAAGCGTCCCGCATAGGTCTATTCCATTATGTGCTGATCCCTTGTATTTTTAGCACTCTTCCTATCCAGTCCCAAGGGGTGACCTTCCCATCTTAAGGCTTGGGATGTGACACAAACATTCATGTTGCATTATATGTCAAGATAAGATTATCAGTACAAATTTCACAAATGTATGTCAGAGTATCACGAGCAGAAAATCATTTGAAGCAAGCACAATATTCCAATAAAGAGTTTTATTCCCTAGCTTGCTGTTTGAAGGTAATGAACTAAAGATTGGTTGATCAAAAAAAGGTTCCTAAATGAAGAATGGACTTCTCAGTCAAAGTGTAGATGAGCAATAATAACATATGCTTTGAGTTTATTACCCGTAGAGTGGACTAGTTGAATCAGTTTATACGGTTAAGCATGTACAATGGGGAATAGAAAATGTTTGCTGCAGTTACTGAGTCTGTTTAATCCCAAAATTAAACAGATAATGTTAACATATTATTTGAGTGTTATTAATTACGTAGCATACCATTTGACTGTTTAATAGCTGTAAGTGCAAGCAAAATAAAACAAATTAAACAAATATTAAGTTTTTAAAAAAGTTAAAGAGTAAAAGAAAATCAAAGTTTTCTCAAGTAGAAGTGGTCGATTCACACTTTAAGTAAGGAAAAATTAGTATATAAGAAAACGAACAGAACAACAAGAGCTGGATGAATAAACTTACAATTGGTCCATTCTTCAAGGCGTGTTCTTTGGCAAACTTGCAAGCTTGCTTCACAGCAAGGGCATCCATGCCATCCACCTACAAGATATGAAGCATATGACAAACATAACTAAAGTATGGCAAAAATGAGCACATTATTGTCTATATGGAAAAAATAATTTTAAACATACATTATCTCAAATATAGACACGATATATAACAAAAGTTACATCTCTATAGCTGAACAAAAGGTTTTGGATTTATAGAACTAGTATTCTTTTACCATCAAACCCTTAAACCTTAGAAGCAAACAAACTTATACATTAACAGCCCAATTGTATAAACAGTAAAAAGCCTTTGAGATTCGGCCTTTTTTAAACTTAATTCAATCCTTCAAGATCTAATATAAAAGGATAATATGAACAAAACCATCATGATAAAATCAGCATAAGAAGCAGTTTGCAAAGCTCAAAATCACAACTATCACAGTTTTTCAGCGTCCAATATTATGACATCTACTGGTCATGGTCACCTAAAATACCAAAAACATCTAAATCCTATTTACGTATTCATAATAAGAATACTAAAGAACCAACAACTTACAACTTAACAAAATCATTATTATCTCAAAAAACCAACTAATTCTCACCTTCAAACCAGGAACATAATTCCCACCTTTGCAGTACGTAATCATAATAAGAGCACTAAAGAACCAACAAATTATAACTTAATAAAATCATTATTATCTCAAAAGAACCAACTAATTCTCACCTTCAAACCAGGAACATAATCCCCACGTTTGTAGTATGCTGGACTCTTGGCAGCTCTCCACTCTGCCGTCCCCATACCATCTGTACATTTACATCAAATAAATAAATAAAAAATCCACGAAAACACTGAATGTTAGACAACAATAAACTTCTATTACAATTCAAATTTCTCACAGTGATTGTTCTCGCAGACCAAAATTGCAGGCAGATCCCAAAGCGCAGAGATATTCAAAGCCTCGAACAACTGCCCTTGATTAGCAGCCCCATCACCGTACAAAGCAAAGCTCACGTTTTCGTCTTTAGAATACTTTTGCGCAAACGCCAAGCCACATCCTAACGGAACCTGAGCTCCAACAATCCCGTGACCACCGTAAAAATTAGAATCCTTCTTGTAAAAATGCATCGAACCTCCTTTGCCCCTAGAACATCCAGCCTGGCGTCCCATCAGCTCCGCGAAAACTTCCAGCAGGGTCCCACCGCGAGCGACGAACGTACAGTGGTCGCGGTAGGCGGTTATGATGCAGTCCTTTTTGGTTATGGCAGCTTCCATGCCTACAGCGACTGCTTCTTGGCCGTCATATAAGTGGCAGAAACCGCGGATGAGTTTGGCCTTGTAGAGTGAGTCGGCGGCGATCTCCATACGACGCATCAGCGCCATGTCTCGGAAGAAGGTGAGGAGTTCCTTGGGATTGGTCTCGACGGAGCGTGAGGGGGCTTCGCACTGGTGAGAGGTGAAAGGGACGGAGGTCTCGACAATTATAGGAGTGGTGTCAGTGGAGATCGGGCGGCGGAGGGAGATGGCAGACGAGAGGGTTTTGAGAAGATTGGCGGAGCGGGAAGAAAAACAGTTGAGGCGCGATAAAGCCATCTCGAAGGTTGGTCCGATCTAAATATGAGAAAGGGTTTTTAAAATAGAGCAAAGAAACTGGAGGCGAAGACGGGGGCTGGTGAGGCAGAATTATGCGGGGGGTAAATGCAAAGAGAAGGGCTTTGGCCAGGGAATTTAAAGTCCTAGCTCCCAAGTGTAATTACTTGAACTTTCCTGCCCCTTCCTTTTTTTTTTTTAACCAATATTATATCCTGAGTATTAAAATAGCTAAAATTAGAAAAATCACCCGCGCATCGCTACGGTGTTTAGTTTCTTTATGTAGTATCAATCCT
>NW_019167971.1:10069426-10154641 GCF_002303985.1 Durio zibethinus | reverse complement strand
CTATTTGCCATGGCTATCAACTTCTTTCAATGTGAATGCACTTTAGATAAAGAAATTGGACTTTCCATCCTTATATTCTATGCAATTTCATGAGCACAAGTAATTCAAACGTGCTTCTGATCACGCAACCACAAACATTTGCTTTAATCTCAATATGATTAACTTGTTTGACCTCAATCAATATCGTATTCAATGTGTTTCTAGATATCAAACATCGTAACTCTTTAAGTAATGAAAGTTTGAAATTTTGCTCAACAACCAAAGCCTTCATTCAAATAAAACCTTGATCTATATATGTTGGAGCTCAATAAATGCGTTGATTACTTCTATGATGATTCAAAATCCCCTTACAATGATCCAAAATGTCTTTTTAATTTTGCATGTGCACTATTGACCTTAAACAAATTAATAAGGTATATTAATGATTTATTATGAAATGCTACAAAACATAATAATCTTAACACTGCAACATAAATCATACCTATGCTAATCATTGACCTTTTACATACTTTATTACATCTGGATAAGTTTGATAATCAATTTCTAATGAGCTTAGATGCTTTTCGTACTCATCATCAATAGATGAATACAGAAGTACACTCTAATTGGACATGAATACCTCTTATTTTTTCATCTGATAAAAAAATTTCTTATAATTTGCAAGTCCATTTCTTTAGATATGCAATTGGCACAAAAGATTGATCATACTTGGAAACACTACCTTTATGGCATTCATCAATGCCAACTCTCTATCAGTAATAATAACAATAGAAAGTTTACTAGCAAGCATCAAATTTTTTAAATTACCCAATGCCCAAATGTAATTCTCAGAACACTTGGCCCCCAAGTATATAAATGCAACAAAAAATGTCATATTAGTGAAAGTCACATTAATAATTTTAAGCAATGGCATACGATACTATTCATTTTATAAGTGTACTCTATAATAAAGATATTTGGGAAAGCTTGAAAAAACTTTACACTAGTGGAATGAGCCCAAAATAAGTCTTTCACATAGTAGCTTAACTCATCAATCCTATGCCACTTTAGGTATTTACAATCAATCAACTTTTTCATGAGTTGTTACATTTGTGATCTATTAACTTTTCAATATATTTGTATCTTTAACATTTATCATATATTGCCTTTATAGTGCTACATTATTCTCATCATGTTGTTTTATGGTCAACAATATGTTTTTAGGTCTAATCATATTGTTTGACATATTAGCAACTATTATTTTTTTCTTTTCAGTTAATCGACCTACAA
Source organism: Durio zibethinus (assembly GCF_002303985.1). The sequence continues at coordinate 10,153,372 of NW_019167971.1, read as the reverse complement.
TTGAATGTCCTTCTAATTGTTTTATTGGTAGATGATTATGAAATTTACATACTACTTTCACACCCCACTTAATCTCATTTAACTCAAATGGGCAACCACACTTTTTTGTTTTTGTTCTCTTACGTTGCATTTTTTCTACATTGTCCTTATTCCTTTGCTGTTTATACTTTTCACTTCATTCACATGCCAATCTTATTTTAGGTTTCCTCGAGCCTCCCACCTCAGAGTTTTTTTTATTATAATCACAAAACATTGATCTTTTCCAACTTACCTAGCTCATAAAATCAAAACTTCTCCACTACAAAACACATGAATAACATATTTAACGTATTACGTTCATTCAAACTAATATTTTATTCATTTCATAACCCTCAAAAATATAATCTTACTTTTTCTATAATAAATGAATCCTTGCAATCATATCTAGTATCTAAATATTTTTGTGATTGATCCCACTCTATCAATGTAGTTTTCAAATTGGTCTACATATCACAGTATATTAAAAAATTATAATTAAAAGAAATATTCAATTTTTAAAGAATTATGATACATTTTTAAAAATGAATTTATGAAAATACAACATAATCTTTAGAAATAAATTTTTAAAAATATGTTGTATTTTCATAAATAAATTTTCTTAAATATAAAAATACAACTTTGATTGGATTGAGATATCATAACCTCGTCGACTCCTATTATTGTTTCTCATTTCTCTAACTATTTTTACACAATTTACAGGATTTAACAAAAATTTTAAAATTTTATTTTTAAAGATTTAGGGTTTAAAGTATGAGGAAAAAAATGAAAAAAGAAGAAAAGTAAGAAGAAGAAGAGAATGCGGTAAATGAGGTGTAATGAGAATACAATTATACGTTACTAAATGATAAAATTGATATTTTATATATGAGTATTTTTTAAAAACTAAAAAATTAGGATTTAGAGAAAAAATTTATTGATGCATTTAAAACTTCCCGATATATTAGACCGCAAAAGCACGGTGCCGTTTCGATTTTGTTTTGTAAGTTCCCGCAAAGTTCATAGGATATTCGTTGTACAGGAGTTGTACCAAAATGATAACTCAAAGTAACACTTGTCCTTGCGGTCAGGTAACTCGTCTACGTCACGGCGAAACCACTCCCGCCATGAATGGTCTCTCTATCCTCTCACTACCTTCTCTTCTCCCCACAACCAAACACTCCCAAATTCCTCATTTCCACTCTCTCGCTCAATCCCTACCTTTCTGTTGCCCCAAATCCATTCTCTCTCCTCTTTCCTTGCGTCTCTCTTTCAAATCCCCACGCTCTCCCTTCTCCGACGAACCCCAACTCTCCGACGCCGACGAAGAAGAGCTCGAAGATGACGATGACGATGACGACGACGATGATTTCGAAGCTGCAGACGAATATGACCAATACGACGGCGCTTCAGGCGAAGCTTCGGACGATGTCCAACCGAGTGACGACGAAGCCGAAATCTCCGTGGATTCATCGAGCCGGCACAACGAATCCTCGTGGCAACGAGTCGAAAAGCTCTGTAACTTAGTTAGGGAATTTGGCGAGGAAATGATTGACGTTGATGCGCTCGCTGATATTTACGATTTTCGCATTGATAAGTTTCAGGTTCCCTTTTTTCAGTACTTCACTTTTCTTCTGGAACCTTTCTTTTCTTTTCTTTTTTTTTTAAATTATGATAATGATCTTTCCTTTTATTTTGAAGAGAATGGCGATAGAAGCATTTTTAAGGGGGTCATCGGTGGTGGTTTCAGCGCCAACTAGTAGCGGAAAGACTTTAATTGCGGAAGCTGCCGCCGTGGCAACCGTAGCCAAGGGAAGGAGGTTACTGTATACAACTCCGCTTAAAGCATTATCCAATCAGAAGTTTCGACAGTTTAGGTAATCGAAGTTATTATCCATCCCTCTCAACAAGCATAATGAACTACTATAATTTTCACTTTATATTTCTTTTTTAAATTTATTTTTATTAAGTTTCCATAAGTTTGATAATTAATTTTGAGTTACGGTTCTTATTACAGACATTAAATTGCATACAGTTTTAATATCTCAAACCATAATTGTGGGGTACATGTGGCTTCCAAATAATTTTCACTTGTGCCCTGCCACGATGAATGGGAGTGGATAGTTGTGTCATTGTAGTGAAATAATTATAGGTGATATGAATGCTTCAAGCTAATATGGTAATCTCGTTGTTTTAGGGAGACATTTGGGGATAATAACGTCGGGCTTCTCACAGGTGATTCAGCTGTCAACAAGGATGCTCGGATTTTAGTCTTGACTACAGAGATTTTGCGCAACATGTTGTATAATAGGTACTCTAGCTAACAATTGCAAGAATTTTGTCGTATTGAGTCGTAGAAGAATTGTACTTGTTCTTGGCACAGCTTATACCTGGCATTGTGCAATTTGATGTGAATGACGCCATATATCTAACGCATATTTGGTTATATACTTATATATATATATATATATATATATATTAAGTACTGCATATTACTTTGGCAACAAAATGTTGTAGTAGCAGTTTCTACCCTCCATTGGGAGGTTATTGGAAGCCTCATTTTTATTTTAGATCTCGGAATAATCACACTTGTATTGCCTTTTAGGAACAAATCTGATCTAGGTATTGCATGTCTTATAAATGTTTTATTTCCAACATCAATAGTTTTCCTTCGTAAATCGTAAGGGTTGTTTTAAGTGTTGAAATTATGGTAGTTTATTGTGTCTGCTGATGCAGTGTTGGAATGGATTCTTCTGAGAGTGGTCTTTTTCATGTTGATGTGATTGTTCTTGATGAGGTTCATTATTTAAGTGACATATCTCGGGGTACCGTCTGGGAGGAGATAGTGAGTACATTTGATTTTCAAAACGCATTTATTTCTGGATTATCATTGGTTAATGTATCTTCACCAAGTTGTTAAATATTTCAGGTAATTTATTGCCCAAAAGAAGTTCAACTTATATGTCTGTCAGCGACAGTTGCAAATCCAGATGAGCTAGCTGGTTGGATTGGTCAGGTAGTGTTCCTTATCATATCATATGTTATTTGACCATCCCTGGAATTGGTTCAGATGTCTGAGAGTAGTTTGGATATGTATTATATCCTTCTGTTTGTATCTTTTTTTGCCCTTATTTGTCTGTCATGCATTCTTGGATTCACAAACTCAAAATGGAGGTTCTGGAAAGGTGTTCAGCCTTAATCTTGGAGTTGGAGATATTCATCGGCAATGGCATGATTTCTGTTTCACTTCTTGTCTGCATTTTGGCTTTTCCTCCATGAGCAAATTCATACCATTGTTGTACTACTTGCTACCTTTTCTTCTTAGTTATTGTAGCTTGATTAGTAAATAAAGATAGTGGGCATTATATTGTTTGGTGGTGCATAATCTCATGGGGCTCAGTGGTATTGATTTGATGTCCCAATGTAATTTTTACGTACTGGGCTTGGCATTCCATTTGAAGATGAGCTTGTAGGAGTGCGATAGACTATGTTCTACTCTGCTAGTTTATAAATGGCATTTCAGCAAATGTAATAGTGGTTTTAGGTTTAGTCTCATTGAGTTAAACTTGTTTTATTCATATATTTTTATTTTCGGAGAAGGCAGATTTGAACCCTTCTCTTTGCGTAGGGGTATGCATGCAGCTCTTATTGTGCCAAATGCTCAGGTAAACTTCTTTTATTTTGCTGTCAGCTTAACTCAACTGAGCTTAATCCCAAACTTTCTTGTTATTTGCTTCAAGAAAATTCAACAGATATTTCTTTATAAGAGAAAAGGGTGAGAATAAAAAGGTGTTTAGAAAAGTATCTCTGTTAGGCATTGGTAACTTACCATTGTTGCATTGAAAAAATGTTATCACCACAAGCAAGAATGCAATTTTGCATTCATTCATTTCAATGTACTTCTCTTGGGTTTTGGCTTATCTTTTGTTTGTGATATTTCTTTCATTCAGTTAATGGCACTGGGGCCAGTTCTTATCATTAAATTCTTTATTTGCATCTTTATTGTCTTTGTTTGATTCACCCTATTGGAAACTAGATTTATTCTGCAGTTGAAGGGCTTGGTTGGTTCATATTCCAAGTCAGATTGGTATGCGTGTTGAATTTGCACAAAGATTCCAGAAAATTCCCTCCTCGTTCTGTGATCTTCCATTCACTTATGCATGATTGTTGTGCTCGCTTTACCTCTGTATCTTGAAATTATAAGCTATGAGCCTATGAGATGATTGACTTTTTCCCCCTTAACTCCCTTTTGTTCCTAGATTCATGGTAAAACAGAGCTGATAACATCATCATGGCGTCCGGTTCCATTGACTTGGCACTTCTCAACAAAGACTTCTTTGTTACCGCTTCTTAATGAAAAAGGAACCCATATGAATAGGTATTTCAAATAGAAACTGCTGGCTTTATGGGACTTCTTTAGGGAATTTATATGCAGGAAACACATTCGACTGCATAGTTTGAGTATGAAACTGAGTACATGATGTGCGTATCTGTTGGTATATAATTCGTTTTTTTTTTTTTTTTTGGGGGGGGGGGGAGGAGGGGTTAAGAGTAGCACTGCTCATGTTACATTTACCAAAATACTTTTACATAGATTAGCCTTTTCTTTCTATAATAATAATTTGAAAGTGGTAGTCTTAGGCATTTATATGCAGCCTGAGGGAAGAAATTGGAATACATAGTTTTTGTGTGAAATTATGGATGCTTGACGTGTGTATCTGGTAGTATATAGTTTGTATTTTTTGGGGGTAAGATAAGCAGTCGTTATTTCACATTTACCAAAATAACATAGCTTTTTTTTGGGCATTCTCTGTCTCTCTCTCTCAAATAAATGATAATTGCTACAATTTCATAATTGTATATGTTTTCCTTAAATGATTGCATCTTATCAATGACTATTTTCTGTTATTTGGTAATTAAATAGGCATATAGGCTTGCAAGTTATTGCTTTCTGTGTTCCAATTATCAGTTTCAACTTTCGAGGAATGTGAATGTTGTTGAATTTTACCGTGCATTTAAATCATAAATTCATTTACTGCCTTTTCTTTTTCAATGATATTTTTCTTAGTATTGCTGGTATATATTTGTATATCTTACAAAATTTCAATTATCTTTTGGAATTTGGAACAGGAAGTTGTCACTCAATTATTTACAACTTGCTTCTTCCGGAGTTAAATCTTATAGGGATGATGGTTCTAGAAGAAGGAATTCACGAAGACGCGGAAGAAATGGAAACCTTGATAGTATAGTTAGCATTTCTGAGCAGCCTCTTTCAAAGAATGACAAAAACATGATTCGCCGTTCACAGGCATGGTTTAGTGATATTACTTTTTGATTGCGGTTGATGTAATTTTTTTGCAAATAAAGAATAATTGTTCGAGGATATTCTATTTAGCAACAATCCTAATGAAAAAAAGTATTTACGGCATACACTAATTTTCAGGTTCCTCAAGTCACTGATATACTATGGCACCTCGAAGCAAAGGACATGCTCCCAGCAATTTGGTTTATTTTTAATAGGAGAGGTTGTGATGCAGCTGTGCAATATGTTGAAGATTGCAGCCTTTTGGATGAGTGTGAGATGAGCGAGGTAGAACTTGAATTGAAGAGGTTTCGACTTCAGTATCCTGATGCTGTGAGGGAGACTGCAATAAAGGGACTTATTAAAGGGGTTGCTGCACATCATGCTGGTTGTCTTCCCCTATGGAAATTATTTGTTGAGGAGCTGTTTCAGCGAGGGCTTGTTAAGGTCGTCTTTGCTACAGAAACCCTGGCAGCTGGAATCAACATGCCTGCTAGGACAGCAGTTATTTCATCTCTTAGCAAAAGGACTAGCAATGGACGTATCCAGTTAAGCCCTAATGAATTGCTTCAAATGGCTGGGCGTGCTGGACGTAGAGGCATAGATGAAAGGGGCCATGTTGTGATAGTGCAGACTCCATATGAAGGTGCTGAAGAGTGCTGCAAGCTTCTATTTTCTGGAGTTGAACCCATTGTATCACAGTTCACTGCTTCTTATGGAATGGTCTTGAATCTTTTGGGAGGTGCAAAAGTTACTCATCGGTCAAATGAATTAGATGAAATGAATGCTTTACAAGCAAGGAGAACTTTGGAAGAGGCAAGGAAGTTAGTCGAGCAAAGTTTTGGAAACTACTTGGGCAGCAATGTAATGCTTACTGCAAAAGAGGAGCTTGCTAAAATACAAAAGGAGATTGAAGCACTAACTTATGAAATCAGTGATGATGCTATAGATAGAAAAAGCAGGAAACTTCTATCAGAGATGGCATATAAGGAGATCGCAGATTTACAAGAGGAATTAAGGGCAGAAAAATGCCTTAGGACTGAATTACGAAGGAGGATGGAGTTGAAGAGATTTTCTGCTCTGAAACCTCTCTTGAAGGAGTTTGAAAATGGACACCTACCCTTCATTTGCTTGCAGTATAAGGATTCTGAAGGAGTTGAGAACTTAATAACTGCTGTTTATCTGGGAAAGGTTGAGTCGCTTGATGGGACAAAACTTAAAAAGATGGTAGCTGCTGATGATTCTTTTGCATTGAGCGGTATTGGAGCCAAGTTAAGTGCAGGTGCGTCTTACACTCATCAAGACGTCGAACCAACTTATTATGTGGCCCTTGGTTCAGATAACTCCTGGTATCTATTTACAGAGAAGTGGATTAAAACTGTTTATAGGATTGGCTTTCCTGATGTTGCTTTAACTCAGGGGGATGCATTGCCTCGGGAAATAATGAGGAAACTTCTTGATAAGGAGGAAATGCAGTGGGAAAAACTTGCTGACTCTGAGCTTGGTGGTTTATGGTACACGGAAGGATCCCTAGAGACATGGTCTTGGAGTCTAAATGTGCCAGTTTTAAGTAGTCTTTCTGAAAGTGATGAGGTGTTACATATGTCACAAGAATACAAAGAATCTGTAGAACATTACAAAGAACAAAGGAACAAAGTAGCACGACTGAAGAAAAAGATAGCCCGTACAGAAGGCTTCAGAGAATATAAGAAGATCTTGGACATGGTTAAGTTTACTGAGGAAAAGATAAACCGATTGAAGGCTAGATCAAATCACTTGGTTAATAGAATGGAGCAAATTGAGCCATCTGGTTGGAAGGAGTTTCTGCAAATCAGCAATGTCATTCATGAAACGAGGGCGTTAGACATCAATACACGTTTAATATTCCCTCTTGGTGAAACTGCAGCAGCAATGCGAGGAGAAAATGAACTCTGGCTGGCAATGGTACTTAGAAATAAAATCTTGCTGGAGTTAAAGCCTGCACAACTGGCTGCTGTCTGTGCAAGTTTAGTTTCCGAGGGGATCAAGGTTCGTGCTTGGAAAGACAATAATTACATATATGAACCTTCCACTACTGTCCAAAATGTCATTAGTTTATTGGATGAACAAAGAAATTCCTTTCTACATCTTCAACAGAAACATGGGGTTGAGATACCTTGCTGTTTGGATAGCCAGTTTTCTGGAATGGTCGAAGCCTGGGCTTCTGGCCTATCTTGGAGGGAATTGATGATGGATTGTGCCATGGATGAGGGTGATTTAGCACGCCTTTTACGCCGAACAATTGACCTTTTGGCTCAGATTCCTAAATTGCCTGATATTGATCCCTTGCTGCAAAAAAATGCAACAACTGCCTCTGATGTCATGGACCGTCCACCCATAAGTGAGCTTATTGGATGATGAAGTGCCTTTGCAATAACCTATAAATTAGGTATTCTTGTTGTACGATATAATCTCAACTTGGAATTGGCTACATGCTTACATCAACAAAATTGTACGACTACCATGAAAGAGTATATATTTTGTGTATGAAAATCCGATTCACGATTCAACTGTAAAGATACAACAAATTACCTACTAATTTCCTTTTAGGTCTGAATAATAATAAAAAAAAAAAGAACAATTTTCAAATTTCTCAAGTCAAATCAAGTTGCGTGCGTTTTTTCATATGGTAAATAGAAACAAACTAGGTGCTAAAAGTGCCAACCAAATTTTAGTTCTTTTTACTTTATTTTTTATTAAAAAGAGAGAGAGAGAGAGAGAGAGAGAGTTGGTTTATTAGCCTAGTCAGGAAAGGACCGATTCTGGGTAGCATTGCCTGGAGTCCTATCGCGCGGACATCTATGATCTAATATGGAGCAGTTCTGCTTTGTGTTCTGTAGCCTACTTTACCCAACTTTGGGTGGATTGGAAATATCGTTTTTTGATCCGTCCGGTCTGGGTGGTTTCAGCCAAGAAAAACTCTCAGCTTAATTACCCACAGAATCGACCAGACCTACTAGGTTATTTTTATTTTTATTTTTTTAATTTTTGGGCCCACATGAAACGAAAGAAAGACATACTAGGTTTAATATTTTTTATATTTGGCCTTACTCAAAAACTCAATCGTATGCTGCATGAAGCTCCTATTTTTGTATTATATCTTTATATTTTTATCCTCATAAAATCTCTTCAAAAAGAAAAAAAAAATCAATAAACACTAATTGCAAAACTTCTAATTCAACTTTTTTATTATAAGAGATATGCTACGGCAAAACAAACAATAAATTTAATCCATTTGTAAGTGTAAAGCTGGTATGCACATCAATAATTAATATAATAATACTAAAACTGAAGCAGTGCAAGCTTCATCAAATGGAGAAGAGCCTAAGAAGATTTCAGTGGGAGCAAAAAAAATGAGTTCAAAAAATTTAGATGAATGGCTATTGAACACTACTGTGGCTAAATTTAGATCAGTTCAAGATATATATATATATATATATATATATATATATTTGAGGGTGATACACCAGATATCATATTCCCTCTATGTACACTACTGTGGCTAAATTTCCATCACCGACTTACAAAGATAATAACTACAATCATTCCAAGCCCTCATCCCTCAATATTTCTTATTTGGTTGGTGAGATAGAAATATCATAATAGTACATTGAACGATGCTTTCAAAAAAAGGTTTTCCACTTGCTCTGGCACTGTCAAACTCTTTCAACGTCTAGAGAATCTAATTCATGCATAACCCAACTGATAAAACTAAAATATATATATATATATATATATATATCTGAAGCAAAAATGTCAGAGGATATGTCATCTTTTTACCTTGGGATCACTTAATTTGGAATATAAGGAATTGGATTTCGCTTATAAATTATGCTCTTTTTCCTTTAATTTCGAGCAAATAGATAGCAGCAAATGGATTCAGACGTACCGTATCTACTTATGCCATTAAAGTATATGCCAGAAGCAATCTCTGAAATCGCTGTTGCCTTTGTAGTCTAATTGAACTACCATTGGTTGCCTGGTTATGGCATGAGCTGTTCTGATTCGAGGCTGGCTGCTGCCTCATTCGGAACAAAAAATCTTCTGTATCTAAAACATATGACATCTACAAGGTACAAATTCACTCATTAATTTACATATATATACCCGATATCACTAAATGACCATAACTAAATTTCATCATAACGAGAAGGAATTTCTAATATGATATACCTTGGAAGAATTGCAAGCAATCTTGCACTCCAAACCATTAACGACTTTAAGTCCTTCTGTTGCCCGGCATGTTGAAGAAAGCTCATCACCACCCACACATTTGCGTATATTCCTGCAAACACCACACTGTGTCATGATAACTCGTTAGAGTAAATGTCAACAACTTTGTCTATTGTCAATATACCTCTTCAAGAAAATTCCAGGCTTCCCTTTTTCCTTGGGAACAATCGAGAGAAAATCATTGTGCAAATATGCTGCAAAATTAGGGTCCATGGAAACAGCTGTCACTTCAGGCTTATCATGCCCATAGTCCATAAGCTGGATGGAAAGATGAGTTGGTGTGGAAGACTGCAAACATGAAATATAACATGCAGACTGCATGTGAGAGTTCTACATTAAAGATGAAAATAAACCATCAAACTAAGAAAAATAAAAAAGATAAGGATAAGACTTACACATTCAATACGATATATATTTTCATCATGAAGGAGAACACGAGCATTTTCATGATAAACAACATCAACAAATCTTCCAGATTTTCTTGATTTCTCATATGCATATAGTTGAAGAAGCTTATTGTCCATTTCATCACTTGCAACAGCTTGAAGCTGAGGCAAGCACCACAAAGATTAAAAATTTATGGTCAAAAACACAGAGGGAAAGAAAGAGAAACTTTGGAAAAGAAATTAGCAATACCTGTTTGACAAGTTTATATATCAGCTTATCCAGCGTGAATAGAACATATGACTGAGTTCCAATTATAGCTCGGCAATCATCCTCAAATTTTGTATTGTCAGAAGAGCCATCAAGTAAATTGTAAAGTGCACTCATGAATCTGTATCATAAAAGAATTTAAACCACTTTTTAACATTGCCTGCAGCAACATAAGTTAAACTAAATTACCTGGCATAGAGATCAGTAGGACTTGGATCACTTGATGCCCTCCATTTCCTATCTGCAGATGATGAATTAATCTTTGCTGATTGTATTCTCTCGTACAATGTCTGTACAAATTGTGTAAGGAGATTACTACGTTGATGACAAACATACAACAAATATCCATTTAGGTTAGTAAAATATTAGTACTTCAATAAAATGATACTTACTTGGTGAAGCCTAAAAAGCACACAAAATGAGTCATTTCCATAAAAAACCCGTGAATCCTTCTCATTCTCATGTAATGCCCAAGGGACATGCTTTGTAAGGGGCTTTATAGTTACTAGAAAACATTCTGAAAATGGTAACAATGTTCCATCCCCTTCCACATCATGGGCATCAGCCATCCGTTCAGCCTTACCTTCACTCTCTGCTTTATCATCATGTTTGTCATGGTCTATATCTTCCTCTTGCTCCTCCCTTGATTCACCTTCACCAGAATCGCTTCCAGAAACCTCACCATTCTCAGAAGCATTCTCACTATCTTCTGATGTCCTCTGAACACTTTCCTCAGCTTCATCATCAGCATCATTCTCTCCCTTAACCTCTCTGCAGCATGCTTCTTCCTCTCCATGTCTCTGGCATTGTCTGTTTGCTGCACCATCCTTCACCTTATGGGCAGTCTCTAAACCAGCTTCTCCATAATCCACAAAATTGTCTTCCTCAAAATCCCTATTTGGCGATAACTCACCTTCTTCCCTTTCAACTTTAAGTTGTCCAACAGATTCTTCATTATATCTGTGACTTTTAATTGCTTCTGTTATCATCCCATTGCCAGATAAGATTGGTCTAGAACAATTGCCACCCTGCAGAATATATAAATTTCAGATAATTTCACAGTAAGATTATACGTGTCAAAATCCAAAACCATTTTTTTTCTTCCCACTAACTGTATATGACTTTAGTCAAGTTGGACTCTCCAATCACAGAGAATATGCCAGCTAATGCTTTCATTCTATACACAACTTCTATAAACAGTAATAGATACTTTTCAAAGATACCATCACAGTCACATTGCAGACACTTCATGAGGAATTTCTACCAGTCCATTAAACACCAAAAAGGAAATAGCAGGAGATGAGTCATTATGCATACAAAGTTAAACGATAAACTTTATCGATCATTTAAATATCCAAATGGACAACTGAAAGTACATTTTATCCATATCAAGAAAGAGCATCAACCATGGGGGACAGATTGTTGAGAACAATAGTGAAGCAAAGGAAATAATTTATTCCTCATATCAAGGATGCATTCAAACTGAGAGCCAAATGAGTTCTGCCATACCTCTGATGAAGGTAAATTTTCATTAATTGACTTTAACTCAAATCCACTCTCAACAGCAGCGTCACCAGGTCTGGAAGGATTAGCACTAAGACCTTGCAACAAAATATATCTCAGCATTCTAGTCAACATTTTAGGAAAAAGGAAAAATCAAAAAAATAACTAGGTGGCACCAAAATGAAACCATTTGAGGTTTAAGCAAACCTGAAGCATTCTTTAGACTAGTTCTTCCATTGCTTTGCTCCACTCTGGCAACAAGAGATGCATTTGAATTGACTAATCGTTCATTGGAACTGGCTTGTTCACTGACCCCTGATATTTCATCACCATTAGCTGGATTAACCTGCATTCTATCTTGTTGAGGAGCATCACAGGAGGAATCGTTCTTATGACCAACACGATCTATATTGGCAGAACCATCTTGTTTGACACCATTATCCCCTTTAAGCATCCAAGACCTACAAGAACTTGATTGCTCAGGTGGAATACTTTCATCTCCATTTCTGGAAGGATTTGAATGCTTCGAATTCATGGCAACAACACCATCAACAGGGCTCCCTTCACTCTCACCAACACTAGCACTACTGTTTTTAACGTTGTTGTTCTTAGTCTTCACAACATCTTCAGTGTCCTGTGCTCCCTGAGGACGGGAAGGAACACAAAGCATGGGTTCCAAGATGATAGTCCATATTTGCATTACTTTATCCAATTCTTCAGTTGTACACATTTCTCCACAGGAATATTTGATGAGCTGATAAAGATCTTCATGAATTTCAGGATCAGGGTATTCAAACTCCAAATTTGGAATAATAGGTCGACTGTTTCCAGCAGCAATAGCAAGAAGCACATCATCTTCTTTGTACTTCTTCTCACTGATTTCTTTGATCTCAGCCAACAGAGCTGTAACAAATATGAAAAATGGGCAATGAAAACTGATAATATTCAAGGAAACTAAATGTTATACAATTATTTAGTTAAAAGAAAAGTTTTAGATTATTCAAAGACTCAAATATATACAACATTTTTCAATTAGTAAATCCAATTCCAATTAAAAGTATTTTAGAAGTACTAAATTTGTCCTGAATAAGCCAAACAACTGAAAAACTTAGGAAAGAGATGTTGTACATGTAGTTTCAAAAATAGAATCAATCAAATATGCATGAACTTACTCCCAGAGCATAAAGAACAAGAGGAAACATGAAGTCACTGATAGATAAAAGTTTTAAAGACCAGCTTCGATTACTATGATAGTCCAGGACTCTCAGCTGGTATGAATTCATAATAAATTTCAAAGGATTATAAATAACAAATAAAAATCCGAATGCATGCAAACATATGAAATATATAGTGTAAAATGATCCTCCTAGATACCAATACCTTCAACTATTAAGCTCTATATTTTTTCCTATTAAAAGGAAAAAGCTGAAGATACCTTTTGTGCTTAAGTTCTTGGAATCCTGCTGCTTAAAATAGAAGCTACAATGATCAAGCGATTTATGATAATTCTTAGAATAAATTTCAGCCCAAACTTTATTAAAATCAGAACGACATCTAGCCCATTCTTCTTGTTTCTGCTTCAAGCGGGTTAAAATAACTGGCAAAGCAAGATGGGCATTCTTCCTTAATACGTCCATCACATCAAGTCCATGGTCACCATATAAACGTTCAATGCACCTAAGATTAAGAGCTGCAATGACAATCATAAGAGAATAGACATCAGGAAAAGAAGGAAAAGGTGTGCTATACAATGCATATGCTGATATTTTTTATTCATTGTTAATCAGCTTAACCTGTGAAGTGCTCCTCCATGCGAATTGGACTGTATATTTTGATTGTATTATTGTTAATCTTTTCTAATAGTTCTTCTACTCGCTTGGTTGTTACGTTCACAGACTCTACCAACATATCCAGTTCAAACCTGACAACATGAAATAAAGATATTAGTAATTTCCAAATTAATTATAAGTGAAATATTAAAATATATTTAAGAAATCCATAGTGCCACGAAGTAATATAAAGGTGGGCAAGGCTCAAACACACACACACACACACACACACACACACACACAAATAATTTCAATTAGTTCACACTGACATAAAGGGTCATGAAGTTGTGTGCATGCACCCATGTGCAGAGAGAGATTGTGAGGAAAAACTCAACTAAATGAAAGGTAAATTTACAACAAAAGCTTAAGTGATGCCATAAAACAAAAGCAAAAACCCAAATAGAGCTAAAGAGGAAAAAAAAAAAAAAAAACTGCCCATGTATAATAAGGCAAAACACAGGCAAAATGCAACAACAGCTAGGGAAGGTCCAACCTGTCATCTTCACATCGAAATAGGCTTTCTTCATACTGGTTTTTGCGCATGTGTTTGAAAGAGTAGTCCTCACTCCCTGAAGTGACAGAAACCCAATGATCATTGAGCACTTCAGAGCCTAGCTCGGTTCTCTGGCTAGCAGAAGGTATTGGATACTGCAAGGCATTAGACAAATAAGGTAATTAATAACAGAATCAACATATCTTCCAGATCAAAATGACAAGGATGAGTAAGAAGCAAAAACTGCATACATTCTCAGGAAGAAGTCGATAACTAGGAGTACAGCGTTCACAGTTAGAGAGGTCAAGTTCATTAATGGGTTTGCCCATGTATTTATCTTTGCTGGACAATAAAGAAACCTTATGACTTCCTGCATCTTTATTGCCAAAGGAACTTTTATCAAGTCTATCCCTATCCCCAGTTTCGCGGTCTCTATCTTTGACTCCATCCCTTTCACGATCTCTATCCCTGTCCTCCATCTTAAGTGATCTAGGTAACTGTCCTTCATTCCGCAAGAATTCTGCAAGCATATAATTTGCTAAGAACTTTGAACTAAATGTTATCAGCTCAAGTTGGTTCCATACGCAATATTTTGAAACTCAACCAAAAGTAGAGGTCAGTTCAGTTCAGCCACGATGCTCCATTGCTTTTGTCTAACATGAATCAACAATAAATATTAAGACTGTAATAGTAATAACTCTACTTTGTTATAAACTATGAGGAACTCTTAACTAAAGTTGATAAGAGGGTTAACAGATTGTTTTACTTACTTTCACTAACAAAATCAGCAAGCAAGCCCTCTGCATAATAGGATTTGATTAGTCAACACTGACAATGCATAATTTATATCAGAAAACTTAAAGCTTTTGTCTCACATACTTACCATTCTTCTCACATCGCACCAAAAACTTATTGAAACCATCCATCAGATCTGGGTAACTTCCAAGCAAATCATTAACCTAACAAGAAAAAGTTTCCGAAAGTTACTAGTTTTATTTCAGTCATGTCTCTAACTGAGCAGTTTTCATATGTCTCCAGGAATTATATCAAACAAAAATGATGCTAAATTATGATTTTGGAGTACAAATATTATGATGTTGAAATTCTGAAGAGTGCCTAGGCAATTCAAAAAATGCTGGACTACCTCGAGCTTTTATCAGTTGAAAAACATAATAAAACTTTAAGTGTTCCAACTAAAATATGTAAGGTACAACATGAATCCCTCCAACAAACTAAAATATGTAAGATAAACTACAAGAATTCCTAATGTGAGCTGATGAAGAAATTATTAAATTATAAACTAAATGTGTCTGTTAACCATACCAATAATTGCAATTCTGTGCGTGAGATTACTTCATTGCTGTAGAGATGAAGGCACCTCAAAAATTCCTGATAACGATCAGGATTTCGTAACTTCTCCTTCACTTTATCGCAAAAAGCAAATTCCTGATTATACACACCTGATATGGAATGAATTAAGTCTAAGAAGTAACATGACAAGACAGATCAAAAGGCAAATAATGAAGATTTAAAAATTTTACACTAACCCAAATTTCCATGACAATCATACAGATGAGAGTTTCCATAAGACGAAAACATCCATTCAGGAAAATCATTGCTATTCGAATAAATGATTTCTCCCTTCTAATACTTCCAGGAAAAGTATGCAGATAAAAAGGAACTTAAATGAAGAGTGAATTTGTCAATGTGAATAGCAGACCCCACAAGAGAAATGTTAATTAATATAATTTTAAATTATATTTTATGGGATTGAAATGTCTTACATTAAAGAAAAGCACTTATTTATGTTTTATTTTTGTCAGCCATAGCTATGTCCAAAAATGTTTAACTGAGAAGCAAAAACTCACTTTTCATTGCATTTTTATCAACATATGCAGGGCCGTCTCCAACTTGCTGCAGTTGCTCAACACCTGAGTCTTCACCCCTATAAGCAGGTTTTCCATTCCGTTTATGTGGAAACCGCATGTTGAAGTCTCTGCTGCCATCATTAGCAATGTCTCGATCATCATGTTCTTGGTCTCTCCTATCTCTGTCTTCTCTTTTGTCCCTTTCTTTTTCACCATGCCACCTTTGCTCTTTTTCTCCTTTCATCATAACTCTATTTGTATCTGGATCAGGGAGTTCCACACTAAGGTCACGGTCAGTATGCAGAGCTGTAGTCCTATCTTTCTGCCAGATATTCTCATAAATCAAATGTTAGCCTGTTGTCAACAAGTAATCAGGAGTTAAAGATTAGGCTAAAAGAAACCTTGTCAGCAGGCACTGCACGCATTCCAGGCATAGCAGAGCTCCTGTCTCGGGGTATAGAGTTTCTACCAGAGGAGGCATAATGATTAGATGCTGTTGCCGATGTATCAGGCAGAAAATGAGTGAACGCCAAAAGCAGATCTGGGTGGTCTTGGAAAAGAGCAGCAACCTATATAGAAGTATAGTTTCTACGCATCAAAATCCAACGTCCTAGCCAGTATATAAATTCATTAAAAAATGCAAAGAGGGAAAATAGAGAGAATAAGGAAAGTATAACTAGACACACCTCCTGGTAGACCTCAGTGATAGACTTGTTTTCTTTTCTATACACGTTCAAAATGTCTAAAAATGACTTATAGACATGGTCATCACCCTGAAACCTTCTCTGCAAGAATCCAATAATGAGATCAGAAACTTTGCAGGCAGAAAACCTATCTCAGAAAATTCAGCAATAACATAAAATTTCTACCTTAATCTCGTTCACAAAATTAATAGCTTCTTCAAACTCCACTGGCTTCTTTTGGGAAGGTTGTTCATCCTCTAGTGGGAGAGTGATCTCATATCCTTTAGGCAAAAAGGTATTGAATCCCAAAATTAGGTCTCGATACCCTTTAAATAACTCCTTCACCCTTGCTATGACACCGGCAGTGTCAATCCTATGCTCAACATTCAATTACCACAAGTCACAAATTGCTTCACACAAACATTACCAAAGGATAAAGAGCAAAACTTTAAGATATATATATATATATATATATAATGATGAGACCTTTGAGCCTTGAAGTCTTTCATTACTTCAAGAAAGTGATCATATTTCTCCCTTTTCTCTTGAAATATGTCTTTAACCGCCTTGAGATACGCCAATGCGTCATTTGACTTCAGCTTCTGCGTAGCTCCTGTCCCTCCCGCCATCTTTGGTTGCCCAGAGCTTCATCATCCCAAAACATAACACCTCGTGAGATTAAAGAACATTTCCAGTAAATCATTGCATAACTACGGTCATTTACCGTTTTTTCACACAGAACTAAAAAACCCGTATCTTAAAACTACAGACTCTTCCCAGAAGAAAAACTGAAAGGGTGTCCATCCAGAAAAAGAAAGAATATTTACTATTTTTGCTATCTCCAAACCTCTTTAGAGAAAATGAAATATTTCCATCCATAATTTTTTGAAAACCAGAGACCTAAACCAAAAAAACAAAAATGATATTTTCATCAAAGGTCAAAGATAATTCACAACTATGAAAGAGGCCTTACTTGTATTAAACAAATCAAAAACACTAATCAAATCAATTAAACTGAACAAGAGAAAGCAAATCAGCAACAGTAATTGATCTCTAATAATTGGAAATTTAATCTCATTCTTCACTTTTCATAACGAAAACACGAAATTTGACAAATATACATATCATAATATAGAAAGAAGATAAAGTTTTGTTTTACCCTTCTCCTCTAGAAGAAACCACCGGTCTTTTAAGTTGAGAGCCGCCGACGATGTAAACTTCATCTCTAGACCGCTTCATTTCCCTTTTTTCTTTTTCAAATAAAACAGAAACTTTTTCTCTCTTTTTTATTTTTTCTTTATTTTCACCAACAAATCATGCTTTCAACTTCGATCATCTCCAAAAGGAAATTCGTACCACCAACAAAAACACAGTCATTTAAACCAACACAGAGCAGATCTCGAAACCAAACAGAAAATCACCAAACGAAGAAAAAAATTTTTTATCTCCACACCTCCCCAACAGAACACCTGCAAAAACAATTTTTCAAGTAAATTCACATTACTTGCAGATAAAGGCACATCAATGAAAATAATTTTCCAAACAGCAAAAACAAACGAATATGAACTTTCTTCTTTTTTTTTTTTAAACTGTCTAAATTGTAAAAATTAAAAGAAAAAAAAAATAGTCTACGTAAGCATAGCTATTTTCGAGCAAGAAAAAAGTTGTATTTTTCAGATTGTGGAAAGAATTCTTGTGATTGTAGTAAAAACTTTTAAGAGACGAAATTTTATGAGAACTAAAAACTTTTTTTTTTTTTTGGAGAGAAAACAGAGAACAATGTTGGTTGTTTGCTGACGTTAATTTTAAAGAAGGAAAAGAGCTTCAACAATTGTGATTATATACGGGGGAGAGAGGAATATAAAATCCTAGTTAGAAGCGATGGAAGGAGGTGCGGGGATAGTAAATTAGACAGCCGTTAGCCGGTTGCTTTTGCCTGGACTTACTGGGTATAGGCCGTTAATGTTAAAAGGCTATCTATACAATAATAGTTATAAAAGGACAATTAGGGTTCGATTGGGAATTTTTGTGAGTCAATTAAGAGTGTGCCAAGCCCGGTCCTGTTAATCAGGATTGCGAGTGTAGTGGTAACTTCGATAATTGGTTAAGATTAAAGGGTGAAAATGGGAAAATGAGGATAAAAAAAGAGAAAAAGTAATTGCATCATGCGATTAGACTGCAAATTTGAAATTGAACCACGCATGTGTTGGAGGGTCGTTTTTGGGTGAATTCAGGGTTAGGGCAAATGGGTTCATATTTTAGGCTTTTCATCTTTTATTATTATTTAAAAATGTTTATTCTTATTATTCCAATTTTACAACTTTGGGTTTGGCATTTGAACCAGATTATGAGTCGTTGTTATTGTTAAATTGCAGTGTTTTCTTTTTTTCTTTGGATGAAGATAACAATTAGGTTTAAAAAAAATAGGGGATAAGAGTTAAATTAAATTGCTTAATATGTTAAAATAAATTTGAGTAATTTGATTGTTTATGTTATTACCTGTTGCACAAGATACAAAGGATAGTTAATTTAGATATATTTAAGAGTTTGGGTTATTTATTTGCTTCGGAGGTTAGCTCAAGTCCGAGTTGGGCCTGAAAAATATTTTTTAAGCTGTGGCCCATATTATTATTTTATTATAAAAATATATTTTATTAATTTTATTTTTAGAATATATTTCAAAATATTAATTTTTAAAAAATTTTAATATTAAAAATAATCTGGTCTGCTCGAATCTAACGAGGCAAACCCTGAGTATGAGATTTTTAAATGTTCAATCAAACCAGATTCAATTTGAGCGACTCATATACAAATCTAATTTACTTTTTTTTGGCAAAAAGAAAAAAATGTTTAATTTATCTGCAAATGTGGCTGTTGTTGGATTTGGAATTGAATGTGCACGTGGGAAGTGGGAACGGGAAGTAATGGGCTGAGCCAATCCTGACTTAGTGGCTCATCCCAAAAAACTTATGACCAGTACACAAAGTGAAGCGAGGCCCAATTATTAACATGGATGCAAAGTATGAGCCCAAGAGTTGCTTAACTGCTAGGCTGCCACTTAGGCTACGATTAGTTCATCCCCCACTAATTCCATAATAATTCATGAGTTTAGTTCATGAAAGGCTTATTTCATGGAACACCCATTACATTACACCCTTTTTTATTTCCCAAAATCTTTGCATAGCTATTCAGAGCTCTTCTTCTTAATAGAATTATTATAGTTTACATACCTAATTTACCCTTGTTCACATACATATTTTTTGAAATTTCAAACTTGTTCAAATGTGAAGAGTGAGAACCAAGCATACCTCTAGAAGATTGGTGGGCCAAGTTAATCTACTTTGGTTTGACATATATTGACGCCCGTATCAATGATGATGGGTTTCTTAGACTGGACCATTTTCTATCAAGACCAGACGATCACAGGTGGTTTTTATAGATTGTTATTATGGATTATTATTATTTCTCTTCGGGGGTTGTGCCCGCGGATCGGCATATATCCAGTGGAAATGGGATCTGACGCCTATATCCAGTGGCGAGTGGGATACCAAAAGTGGAACGAAATAGATTACTGATTCAAGTGGATCCGCATCAAAATATTTAGGGAAACCAAAAAGCTACAGCATGTGGATCTTACTTTCAATTTTGCTAGTGATCTATATCAGCTCCCCAGAATGAAACAGCTTCAACTGTTTGGCTCACAAGAATGTGGAAATAGCATAATTTTCTCAATCATGTAAATACGTATTTCAACTTGAATTTGATCATTAATTCTAGGTATGAAATCAAGGTCATATATAGAGTAATTTTCTTTCAATGTTTTGATTTTCGAGTTTTACCTTTATTTTTCCGTCACCACCCTTATATTTCAAGGTTGGCTTCCATCATTTCCTCCATCATCTTCCACTTCTTCAACACTCTTCTTCTTAAATTAAAAAAGAAAAAAAGCAAGAATTTTATTGTCGTTTTTATCCTTGATAATAAGCAGAATTACATTAAAAAAAATCAAAATTGTACATCACAATCAACAATTCTCGGCAACTGTAGTAGACTTGTCATTTGTGAACACAGTCATCTTAACTGTTCCAAGGATGAAATGGTATTCTATTTTAGGTGATTAATGAATGCATCATCATCATCAAATGAAGTTGTTTTCACTATTTTTTTTCTTTTTCAATCTAATTTGTCAGCACTACAACAACATCAAAGGCAGAATAAGAGAGTGATAAATGGTCTCAATCACCATATCTTCATTAGTTAGTAAGTTCCCTTTGCTTACCTAAAATCACCAACTTTTAATAGAAAGAAAAGCATCTTATTGTTCAATTATAGCATTCTGCCTTTTCTTTGACTGCAATCTTTCTCATAAATAATCTATCTAAGATCAATTATTAACATCCATGCTTTGAGTTTTACACCAACTCAACCCATTTCTTTAATAGTTTTAAAAATATCAACTTACAAAACAAATATAAAACTATGCATAAAAACAACTTACCTCTATCGTGCCAGCGCTTTTAAGCTTATACGATTGACAATGAAAAGCATAAAGCTAACTACCATGAAACAGGGCAGAGTCGCCCCTTAACACTGACAGACCCGCCACCAATTTCTGCTGCTCTTCAAATTCTAAAACATGTTCGTCTGAATTTTAATTGTTAATCAATAATTTTCAGTTTCTTCATATAATTGAGTTTCATTTTGGTACGCTTTCATGTTTTAGGCGTATTTCTATCTGGACACCAATGTGACTTTAGTTCCTGTCTATCTAGATTCTTGGAATAGAAAAATATTTTTCTATCCTCAATTTTGGAATAGCCTGAGAAGCAATGACTGTTGGGATTTATTTTAAGTGTGATTATATGAATCAATTAAATTAAATTTTAAGTTCAAGATTGATTGATGGTAAGCAGAAGATAATGAGTTTGAAACCTAGGAAAATGGATTAGTGCTAAGCGGAGGAATTTGGTTTGGGCTCAGTTAGAGGCAAGTCAAGTCAAATGAATCTTTAATTAAAAAGAGCAAAATCTTAGGAACAGGCAGGGCTTCAGAAATATGGTTCTAATTCTTGTTCATTACTGAATTATGTACCTACAAATTTAACATGTTCCTCATCATCAAAATGGAATAAAGAAAGGACATTGGCAAATGGTTATTACTGGCCCATGTCATGTGAAGCTGCATTCCTTGAAACCAATGACTTGTGGATAGAGAGGCTTTCTCTCTCAGACGAGGTGGGAAGGGGGACAATGACAAGTACACATTCCCTAATCGAGTCAATGACATAATTTTGTCCTTTTTAGATCAGCCATAACTTTCAAATTTCGATTAAATGCACTAATTCGAACCTGGCTGCATTAGCTTCTCATATGAGCAATTGCTTTGAACTAATAATAATTTAAAAGAAACAATTTGCAAGCCTAATTTCTTCTCTGAAATGCTACTAGCTGGTTTATTTGACAGATAAATGAGTATGAACTTTCTTCTAAAACATCTGCAATTGCTCATGTACTAACATGTTCAGTCACCAAATCACCTTCCACCTTGGTTCATGAAACATGAAGGTTCCCTTTGTTTTTCATGTATTCATTTTTCTTTCTTTCACCTTTTTTTTTTCAAAGAGAGGACTGAACTCAATTTTTTGAGTAAAAGATACATATACTGATCTTAATTTAAATCATATGCTCAACTGTGTTTTCATGTCTTCGTCTAATCAAGATGGAAATGTGAGATCCAATAACATTGATATTGACAGGGAAAGAGAGCTGCCAATGGATCAAACAAGGACTCAGAAAATCATTTCAGAAAACCGACGTAAGAGGGATTGTCAAGTGGTGTAGTGGTGGCCAATGAGAGAATGTTTTTGTGGGATGCCCCTATAATTTAATAACCTCTGTCACACAAAAATAAATAAAAATAAAAATAAAGAAAACCCATGTCGGACTTGACTTTTCTTCTTCCCCAGCCAGCAGTGGAGATACATGTGAAAGTGTCTCCTAAGCAGGAAAATACACATGGAGGACATACAAGAATAATGAAGAAAATTCGATGGTTTTGGTCACAATTTTGAACTTCCCATGTGAAAGGCGTAGCAGCTAGCAATTCAAGGACAAGCTTCTTTGATGAGTTCGACTCTTAGTCAAACAACACAGAGATGGAACATTGGCCATTTGGCCCCATATAAGCCAATTGCCCATGGCATCCACCACCACCCACATTTGCGATTTAACTCTTATTAACGTCTCCCTGTCCTTGTCATTCCTCGGTAGCAATTCAGTCTGGCAAAGCCGTCTGTCAATTAATGATTGAGCTGCAGTGTAAATTAAGATCCCATCAGTTCACAATTTCCTGGCAATTACAAGGATATCACAATTTTCCTCTACGATCTCCTCTACAGTTTTTTATGAACAAGGTTGTAGTCCGGATAATAAAAGAGATTATAATTATTAAGATTTAACTAAATATGTTAGTTCTTAAACCTAAGGAATCAAATTTGTTTGGCCTCTAAGTACAATTTTTTTTTTTTTTATAATTTACCCATTGAAAATTTAATGTTTGAAAATTTGACATAAGATTTTTTGTTTTCTAAATCCAAAATTAAGCCAAAATAAGAAATCAGGATTTGCTATTTCAGTATGTTGTAGTTTGTTGAGAAAAGATCTTGTGAAACCACCATATAAAAATGTAAGAATTCTGTTATCCAAAAACAAGATAATTTCTCTTGGTTATTTAATAGCATTTTTCCTAATATTTCGGAAAGATGGACAGGATTTTTGGTAGGTAGGCAGTTAAGATTTTAGAATTTTGCAACTAAGTAGTTTGTTGAACATTTCCCTTGCCCTACATTTGTCAATTCCCAAAGGTATATTAAAATGTCAATAAGATTTTACATAATCTTTTTTCCCAAACTTTTAGATAAAAAAAGACTCAGATTTTGCTCAATAATTCAGCTGTTGAATTCAGTACTCCTCACTCATTTAAACTTATTCTTTCATTGCCACTTAAATCAACAAGAGAAAATGCAATGGATGCTGCATGCAAAATTCTATTAGCTTCTTTTGTTTTTTTCCCCTCCTTTTTGTCCCCTCAAGGTATATTAAAATTTGTCATAACAATTTGGTTGTGATTGTTATCACCCTTATTATTATTATCTTCCCTTAGTCTTTGTTTATTTTTTAAATTATAATTATAAATTCAAGGTATTAAATTTGATAAATCAAAACTTTGTTTTGTTTGATAGATGTTTTTATTTTTTATTTTTAAAAAAATGAATGAAAAGACAAAACATCAAAAATAAAAAAAAAGTAAAAGTAAAAAGTAAAAATATATACCAAATAAAGCCTAAATGAATAAATAATTTTAAATATCATTTTAAATAGTTTTAATTAACAAATTACTATAAACACTTTTAACCCTATTCTTCATTTGATGTATGGAACAAAACAAGTTCTTTTCTTTTCATTTTTTATAATTAAAACCATAAGAAATTAAAATTAAAATTAAAATTCAATATTTTATCAATAAAAATTACAAGTATAATGTAGAGTATTTTTCTTTTAACATGTTACCTATCTCACTTTTATGAATAAAACATTGAGATTAACTTTTTCACTGTGCTAAGGATTAACCAAATTTCCTTAATACCAGATGGTTGAGGGGCCAATCACCATTGGGATTCTATTTGACAACATGGGTCCGACGCGATTGAGTTGATTCTGGCCACTCTAGCCACAGTTGTTGCTAGACCCTTCAGGCTCTGTGGAAAACCTATTCGCCCACCCTCGTTATACTCCTTACTCTCCATTTTTTTTTTTACCCTCTGGTCTAAAAAAAAAAAATCGAACTCCTTACCATAGCCTTTGCTTTTGTTTTTTTCATTATTTTTTATTTTTATTAAATGTTTTTCAAATAATTTGTTATAATTATTTTTTTTATAAAAGAAGATTTCATTAAAAATCAATGAACTTTACGATTAACAATAAAATTGGGCAAGAAACCTTCCCAAACTTGATGGTGATCATCCTGACACTCGACTTTGCCAACCTATCTGCTAACACAATGGACAAAGTGACATTCTCCTTAATATCCTGAATCATCCCTCCTCCATCGCACAAAAAAGTCAAGCCTGCGAATCTAAGCAATGGCTATGGAGGAATGATTTTCTTGTCGACACCTTTGTCGATTACTGCATATAATTTTGAGTTTAAAGCATTATTATGTTTTCCGGTAATAGGCCACTTTTTCCAATGCATCATAATTTGTCAGAAATTAAGTAATTGACGTTAATTATGCGTGGTGAATTCAA
The DNA here is from genome assembly GCF_002303985.1 of Durio zibethinus. The sequence goes on along the minus strand of NW_019167971.1, from coordinate 10,128,448 downwards.
CAGTAATTCTCCATTTTCATGACAACTTATTAGGGAAACTTAGAGTTAAATTATGTGTGGTAACGAAATAACTTAAATCGAGACTGTCCCAAAAGTTGATTTAGAAGTTTTATTGTTTTCTTTGCCTTTCTTTTTGGGTGGTCGAACGGTACGTATTGCACGCAAAAGTTGATATAGTTACGGATTCCAGCATAATTTTAGTTTTTCTTCCTCGGAAAAGACAAAAGAAAAAAGAAAGGAAAAGATAAGTGTCTACTATATAAGATCGGCAACCCAATCCGTCGAAATCGACGAGTTTCAACTTAATACGATCTCATAAAATTAATTTTTATTTTGAAAATTAAGTTTCAGATTAGATAAATCTAATCAAACTCAATCCAATATTATATAAAAAATTATTTTTTTAATTTTTAATTTATATATATTTATATAATTAGATAATTAAATATTTATATTTAAAAAATAATATTTTATATTTTAAAAAATAATATTTTATTAATTTCGAGTTCGATTGAATCGGGTATGATTTATATAATATCGGATCGAATTGGGTTCAAAAATAAAAAAATTAAAAAAAAATTTGAATATGATCGAATTTGAGTTTGATGAATATAAAATCGAGTAGAATTCGAAACTAACAAAAATTCATCTCAATTTAATATATTGCCAACTCTACTACTATTGGATTAAAAATATTTGAGAGTATATATATTTTGATATACGTTAAAAATATATATATTTTTTTGTTATCAAAATCTTATAAGTAAACTTAATAATTTAAAATATAACTAAAAAATAATTAAAAAAATAATGATATAATTTAAAATTTTAACAAAAATTATATATAATTTTAATAAAATAAAAATATATATTTTATATTTTCATATCATAAAATTATAATATATAATTTTTATTTAAAATATAATATAAATATATAAATTATCAATATTTTATATAATATAAATTTACGAATTATCAAATTTATTATAAGAAAATGTGAATTATAAATTTTTTTATTTCTTTTTAGATTGATTAGTGGCAGATTTAAATTTTTTTTAAAAGATTATTTACTTATAATATATAAAAATTATTGATAAATTTATTAATTCCTGAAAATATTTTTCTTAAAATGTTTTTCTCAACTGTAAGGGTGTCCATAAAAAGATTTTCAAGGTCTTTAGTAAATTTTATAAAAAATTTATTATTTTTTCTCACTAAAGGTGGCTCCGAAATTAGCTGTCCACTTCTTTCCACGGATGCATGGGGAGTAATTTTCCTTAAAGATTTTATAATATCTTATTTTTATTTATTTCCTCCGTAAGCCAAAAGGAAAATTAAACTTTTTAAATTTATTTATTTTAAACCCAATGTTTCTAACATTTTTGGTACATTATAGAACTAAAATACATTGATTGATATATGTTGCATCAAGAAATTATGGTCTAGAAATCTGATGAAGGTGTCAAGATTAATTAAAATAATAATCTTAGTTAACTTGCGTAGACTTCATTTGGATTGAAACGTTACCCAATGATTATCTGTTTGGATGATTAATTTGCAATGAAAATCAGCTTTTAGTGATAGAAAGTTTTGAATCCAGTGACTCAAAGTTCATTTGTTTTTTATTTTATTTTTTTGTCCTTGTAATTACATTGAAGAGATAATAATATTTTTATAATTTAACTTTTTTTTATTTAAAAATTATAACATAATTTTGTTAATTTAATATAATAAAAATACTATTTAATATGTTATAATTATTTTTATTAATTTTATTAACAAAATTATTATTTTCCATAAGAATAATTTAAATTAAAATTTTAAATAATTTAAAACTTATATTACATATAAATTTTAATTTAATATCTTTAATAATTATTTTTTTATCATAATTTACATTACCACCAATATTGTATTTATTTTTATATATATCTTATTACTAATTTTAATTTTATCGTTATAATAATTAATATCATTTTCATCACTATTTTAATTTTATCAAAACCAATTTTATTGTACTTTCAAATATATCTTCAATAATAGTATTTAAGATGAAAGTTATGTTAGTGATATTAAATGGCAAAATATATGTATATATATATATATATTTCCCATTGAAACATTTTCATCAATAATAGTAGTCATTTAAAACAATTTTACTTAGTTAATTATACGATTCAAATCTCATAATCTATGATTTTTTTTTATATAAAAAATTGATAATAACGATAACAACAGTAAAGGCCAAAAATTGCCAAACCGTTTTTTATCAAGAAATCAAACAAAGGTCACATGAATGGATCCAACTTATTTTATGTAATTTTGCCCATCCTTTAAAAACTATTATAATTTCACCCCCAGATTTTCTGCATCTTTTTCTTCTTCTTCTTCTTCATGCTTAAATGTACCATCATTATTGCAATTGCACTTAATTCACGGGGGACGGCATCTCTAATCTTGCCTTTTTCTTTTCATTTCAATCTTTGGCTGGACAAAAAAATTGAGATATCTGCTGTTAACTGTTAATGTCCACCCAATCTTTTTACACCAACTTGAACTTGCATGGCTGGCTGAGCAGTAAGATTTGCTCGGTAGATGGATAGGGTGTTGACGTTTGACGACACCCAAACATTAGTGGGTCCCTTACCCAATTGTTTCAAACCCCCAAAATGAGTGGGCTCCCACCCTGGTTAAACTCAATTGAATCAATGAATCATGATCATCTCATCAGATTGTTTTCACCATTTTTAACAAACAAGTAGAGTGATCACTGCTTAGACAGACGTATGGGATGAGATTTTGTTGATTTGGAAAATCTTAGTCTCCAATTTCGTGTCGAAGGATAAAACTTTAAAATTAAAAAATAAAAATAATGAATTTTTTTGTGTTTGTATTTTTGCTGTTTTCAATTAAAAATTTATTAAAGATGAAGGTCAGAAAAAAATAAAACTAAAAAAAGAGTCTAAAAAAATAAAATCGACGAATAATACTTACATGATTTTATTTATAAATAAAAAATTTTAAATAGTTTTAAGTTGCTTATGATTTGTCTAAAGTTAAGGTGATTTAATAAATCAAATTGACCTAAACATTAAATATTCATTCAAAGGATAACAAGTCTTATGAGAATTCGTTGGATAAATTGATGATAAGATTAAATTAATATAATATTATGATTATAAATCGATTTGATATATTAAATCGATAAAAAAATAAAAATATTTTTAATTATTTGTTGATAATTTTTAATAAAAAAAGATAATTAAAATATTTTTTAGATTTAAAAATATTCCTCACAACAAATTTTTCACACCTTCCTTCTTTAACCATCTAAAAAAGAAAAAAGTTTTACTGATGAAAGATGTTTGTTAAGATTAGCAATACATAGATTTTCTGTTAAAATTACGATTGAAAGTAATAACATTTTCATCATAAAATCCAAAAGAAGAGAATTTGTAGATCCAAGTACCACTAGAGCAAGAACGAGGGTCTAAGCCAAGTTTTTATCGCAAAAAGCAACGCAATTTTGGGAAGGCAGGGCAGATTTAGTTCATTGAATATCCCCATCCTCAATCCTAGTCACGTGCTTGACTGCTGAACGAGCACTTTCGACATTTCTTGTCTCCACTCTTCCCTATCTCCCCTCACATGCTCAACTTTACATTTCACACTCCGCCATTTACTTCCTCCTTTAATAACTGACAATCTCTCCCCTTTTTGTTTTTCAATTTTTTTCCATTTCATACATTGAAAATTGGAACAAAGCTACAAATAAAAATAATATAGATGCTCTCAACCTAATGGTACATGTGGGCGTTCACGTGCATCTCCCATTGAATTTTAATTGTAATTGGATAATACTAATCACTCTCTACTCCCACGTGAACTTTGGTTCTAAATTAAACGGGATCTAATTATTGTTGATTTGTTGCAACGATTCTTTTTTTTTTTTTTTAATTTCTAATTCAATTTGGTGACTATACTTATAATAATTGTATTAAGCCAGTGAAAAAAAAATCACTTATAATAATTATAGTATAATTATTTTTATGTAAGATTTATAAAAATTATGTAAAATTTATATTTTTAAGTAGTAGATTTCAAATTATAATATTATAATATAAAAAATTTATAGATGAAATGTTTTTGTGAAAAAAAAGCTATTGAATAAAAAAATGAAAGTTTTGTTTTTTTGAAAATTATGTAACGAATGTGTATTTTTATTTTTTTGAAATATATTAAATGGATCTTTTAAAGTATATAAAAAGAAGTTAGTTTTATTTTAAGATATAAAAACATAAATTTCTTTAATTTTATTTTAAAATTTTTGTTAATTTATTAATTGAATGACACCAATTTAATAAGAAATTTGAAGAGCAAATTCTTAAAAAACGAATAGAGTTAAAAATTTATAATTTGTTAAGACAACTTTTTTGGAAGACTAACTAATATGTTTTTTATGAAGATTAATTAAGGTTTTTCTATTGATGCTTTCATTTTTAGTTTTTTTACAAAATGAATATCAATCAATTAAAAAAAAACTAATATTTTTTGGCAAAGAAAAAAAAAACAAAACTAATAGTAGTTTTTATCATACAATTATAGAAAAAAGAAAGGGATAAAAATCTTTCGGTCCTTGGGTATGTAAAAACTAAGAACCGCAGTGGTTATTGTTATTTTTATCTTTTTATTGTTAAAGAAGAGTTTAGGATGGAGGAATTTTTTTTTGGAACGGGAAATTGCAGGAATTTAAATCTGATTTATAGACCGTTTATTAAAGTGATTTGCTGGGATACATAGGAAGATATTATTTGTTTTAATTAGAAAGTTTTATTGTTTCGTCTCAAAAAATTGTCTCATATACTATAATGGATTCTAATAATATTTTTATATGAAATTAGAGTATTCTAAGACTATTGGCAACGAAAATTAAATTTAAATGACGAATTGTTGCTGTTGTTATTTTTGTTTGACATTAACTGCTAATCCCTATCAACATTTAAAAGGCGCTGCAAACTTTCACTGCCGCCATTTCCTATAACCACCAAATGTCACCGCCAATTGTCTTCCTTTCTTTGCCTCACTAATTCAAGTTTTCAGTTCAACCCACACAATATCTAAAAAAACAAGCAAAACCTACCCATAAACAACAATGTCCTTCAAGAACCGACCACCGCCGAGTCCGCAACCGCATCCGCAGGATCTCAAACAACGCGTTATTACTTGCCTAAACAAGCTCGCCGACCGCGACACTCTCGCCCTCGCTTCCGCCGAGCTTGAATCCATCGCTCGAAATCTAACTATCGATACCATCTCTCCGTTCCTTAACTGCCTCTACAACACCGACTCTTCATCGAAGTCTCCTGTTCGGAGGCAATGTGTAAGCCTTTTAACTTTGATGTCTCATTCGCACGGTAACACTCTGTCTCCTCACCTTTCTAAGATGGTTTCCACCCTTGCCCGCCGCCTCCGCGACCCCGACTCCGCCGTTCGATCCGCCTGCGTCGAGGCATCAACTGCCATGTCATCTCACATCACGAAACCTCCGTTTTCGGTTTTGTCGAAGCCTTTGATCGAAATGCTCCTGGTGGAGCAAGACGTGAACTCGCAGATCGGAGCAGCGATGTCTTTGGCGGCGGCGATCGAGGCGGCTCCAGATCCCGAGACGGAGCAGCTTAGGAAGGTATTGCCGAAGTTAGGGAAGTTAGTAAGGAACGAAAGTTTCAAGGCGAAAGCTGCGGTTTTTGGAGTTATCGGAAGCGTCGCTAGTATTGGAGGTGCCAGAAGTAAAGGAGTTTTGGATTGGTTAGTGCCCTGCGCGGTGGAGTCTTTGAGTAGCAAAGATTGGGGAACAAGAAAGGCGGCGGCAGAGGCGTTAGGGAAAGTGGCTATGGCGGAGAAAGAGCTGGCAACGGAGTATAAAGTGGCGTGTGTGGCGGCTCTTGGAAATAAGAGGTTTGATAAGGTGCATCCGTGTGTTTCTTGACTCAGTAATTATTTAATAAATGAATTTTTTTTTCTCGAGAAGCAAAACAGAAAAAAAAAAAGAAAAAGGAAAAGGAATATTGCTACTCATTTTGATAAATTTTGTTGGTACAGGTAAAGATCGTCCGAGAAACTATGAATCGTAGTTTGGATTCATGGAAGGAAGTTCCTGGAGTTTGTGAGGAGGCCTCAGCTCTGCCTCAGTCCAAGTCATCTTCCATAGGTATAATAAAGATTGAATTTTGTTTAACTGATATTTGGAAATTAATCATGTCCAGACCCAGAAATTTGGATACTATATCGGTTTTCTTCAGTAAGGAAAAAAAATTTATACTTCTTCAATGGGAGTGCTCAATATGATTTCGAGTTTCAGTTTAAAATTGTGAAAATTTTGAGTGTTACTAGTATTGTGCTCTGTAAACATTTATGCTTAGTAACTACTGCAGCAACTATTTGCTTTTATCATTTATGATTCTGTGCTTTGCTCGTGGAAACAGATAATGGTAGCTTTGGATGCTTCCCTTCAGTTACAAAATGTGTCAATGATATTGGTTTTGGGACTCCCCAATCAAAGAAAGTAGTCCCCATGAGCAGGTCCCCTCCATCTGATGCTTCGACCTTGCCGACTGCTAAGAAAGAGACTCCCCCGAAGAGTAATAGTAGGAATGGGAACACATTCAGTTTTGGTAGGCTGGACCGCTCAAAACCCTCTGATTGGAAGATCGAAATTGCTGAACCTAAGTCTCTGTTTTGTGGGGCCTTTGGTGATGATAATATTAAAAAGAATAACCTTGTAGTCCTGGGATCAAGAGAAATTGGGGACAACGGAAATTTTAGGCCGGAAAGGATACGTGTACCCTTTGGCAAGTTCCATGATGAAAAAGTGCTGAAATTTGATGGTTTGAGATCTGGGTCTCGAGTGGTACCTTTTCATGATGAGGAGTGCATAGATGTTGATGAAAAAAATGCAGCTCTAGAAGTTGATGAGAATCCCAAAGACATTGAGAATCTGTCTTTGATCCGTGAACAACTTGCTCAAATTGAAGACCAGCAGTCCAATCTATTAATCCTCCTCCAGGTAGTTTATCGAAGCTGAATATCCTACTTTTCTTTAAATAGTTTTTTTCAGTTCTGAACGTACCAGGTAACACTTTCGTAATTTCTTATTATTCTCTGGAAGTTACTGGTTTGCAACTGTGTTTGACTTAGGTTTTCCAGTGAAATCCTGGGCTATGGCATTTGTAATAATGCCTAGTACTTTCTGAAATTCTTTTGCTGTCTGTTTGTGCTTACTTCTATTCTTTAGGACTTTAGCCATTCCATGGAGGATATTTCTTAGAGTATTTCTCAAGGATTGATTTACTTCTTTTTGGGAAGGAGAAGAATTATGTTTCTGATGACCAAGTTAATTTGAACTCAGTAAACACCTTGTCTACACTCAACTTCCTCAGAAGTCAGAACCTGCTTCTTTTCTTTTACCCTTTTAGAGTACTATTCGAGTTTATTTAATTTCCATAGATCATTTTAATAATTTATCAGCTTTGTTATGTAATATGCCTTGATGTATTTGTTATTAGCTCTACTCTTTGCTCTTTTTTCCCTACTATTCTGTTTGTACTTCATAAATTCAGCTTTGTATCATATCCTGCTAATGTTAAAATCATTTTTATTTGAGTTCTGACACATTTATAATGGTTGTTCTCTATTTGATTCTAGAAATTCATTGGGAGCTCCCAAAGTGGGATCAATTCTCTAGAGACTCGTGTAAATGGTCTTGAGATGGCTCTGGATGAAATATCTTATGATTTGGCTGTTTCAAGTGGAAGGATTCCAACCATGGATTCTGCAGATAACACATGTTGCAAGCTGCCTGGTGCAGAATTTCTGAATCCCAAGTTTTGGAGGAAAAATGAAGGTTGGTTCTCTACTTCAAGGTTATCTTCTTCTGGGTGCATGCTTTCTCTAAATGCTATACATAACACATCTGATAAAGATTCTGGTGGTAAAACGCATAAGCCAGCAGTCAGCCAAAGATATCGTTGTCAAGGTAGGGGTGGATTTGTTATTAACCCAGTGGCAGATGGTGGCAGTGAAATAAGAGAGAATTCAGGGTTCTCAAATAGAATATCAAAGAATACCATTCAAAATGCTGAGATGGTTCAGGTTGGCAATGCTAGTGGTCCAGATGGGACTTCATTGGTTCGTTGTACAGCAATGATGAACCTTAGCAGCAGGTAATGGAATTTCAACGTAAATTTTCTCGTACTTCTATTATTATAATTATAATTTTCTAGTCAGGTCAACAATTGCTCTTTAAATTTGCTATAGTTCATGACTGTCTAGAATGTTTTGTGTACTTGAGTCAGTTATCAAGTCAATTGTTTGATGATCTTTTTTTGTTTGTCTATCAGATCATCAGCTTAAGTTGAATGGGAGTTGGGCTGTTTGAAGAACCACCTTAAGCTAGTACACAAGCGCCATGGACAATCAAAGCTTGGAGATGAAATGATACAATAAAGCAAGTCAAATTGTAGATCAAATTATGATGTAGAGGCGCAGTCATTTGGCTTGTTACACGAGATTGTAAGTTTTTTCCTTTTTATTTTTGTTAGTAATAATTAACCGCAGTACTAGTCTACTAGAGCAAGGCTTTGCATATACAGAGTTTTGGACAGAATCCTTGCCCCATCACTGATTTGTTTTTGCAATAGAGGTCCCCATCAATGTAAATAGACAGTCTTTATTCATCTGTTTTCGGCTTGTTATTATTAGTTCCTGTGCTTTGCATATAAATTTTCAATCTTATGCGATGTATTTTTCATCAAGGAAAGAAAGGGATACACTTGAGATATGTTTCTACGCTGTTTCTAGAAGTGTTTTTAAGTACAACTGCTTACCTCGTTAAGGTATTATGCCAAGTTATGATAGCAGGGGTTAGGCCCAAAGTCGAGCAAATTCTTTAGCTACACAATTTAATTTCATTATCTTCATAGCCTCGGCCAGATAAATCTGGCTTGGGAGGCCAAGGCCATGCATTGCCAAACATTGACTTGAGGACTCTGTCGATATTTCACAGTTCCTTTCTAGTTTCTCATGACTATGACTATGAGCGCATGGTAGAATGCATTTTTCTGTTATCAGACACAGAACACAACACTTGCTAATGCAACCGAAATGACTATACACTCTCTAATCCCACTTCTTTCAGCTTTTTTGAGCTATAGGAATAGGAGAGAGTACTATCCCATAATTTCAGTCATTTCTTATATGTATTTATTTAAGATTGATTTTTTTAGGTACAATATTTTTTTCAACTAGTGCACTGTCCGAGAGTCTTAACTTATATTTTTTCACTTTTATAAGTATAAATTTTTTGTAAAATTTGAGAAAGAAATTTTAAAAAAAAAGGCATGTTTTCTTAGAAAAAAAAAAACCAGAAACTTCGTTCTTTATGTCTTTCTTGACAACTATTTTAGTAAATTCTTAAAATACATGTGATTAACTTATTTATGCATTTTGTAATATTTTTCTCTAATTCTTCTTAATTTATAATGGGATTTTAAAATTTAAATAAAAAAAAAAAAAAAAAAAGTCGAGAAAAAGATGATTGATAAAACAATCAAAAGTTCCTTTAATCACGAAAGGACCCAAAACTCTTTAATCCAACAAAGAGGCCCAAATTTTAAAGAAAAGTGCTTAGATCGAAAGACCCAAAAACCTTTAGCCTAATTTACCAAAACAATCCAAAAATTCTTTAACATGTCCTTCAAGGCGGGTGTTGCCACGAAATTCATCTGTGGTTACTGGTTAACTTTCATAGATGGATAGATAGAAGATAGATGAGGCCTTGGTTCGTTAGTAAAACAAAATCAAAATGAGGTGACGAGAGTCATGACATAAAAATTCAGTGAAGGTGGTGTTGACTATTGAGAAGCCTTTATTAGGTTTAATGGTTGAGCAAGTTTCCTTGACTAAGTTTTGAGATGGGCTGATGGATCTGTGTCCTTTTTTGTTTCTCTTTCAGAAACAATGGGCTTACTTTTGACCCATTCCACCCCATTAAATTTTAGCCTTCTGTTTTTTTTTTTTTTTTTTTTTTAATTTTAAAAAAAAATCACAATTTGAGAATAGAAATAAATACTATAAGTATTAAGATCTGGATTCAAAAAGTGAATAGATAAATCAATTGAATTAAACTTTAAGTTTATTTTAACTTTTTATTTCTAAAATAATTCAATACTTGATTAACATCTATGTTGCTAACCTTTACTCGTGTTCAACTTCAATCTCAAATGCCCCCATAGCCATCTTCACCTACTTTCACTTTTACTCAATTATGTTTATTCTTTTAAAGGAAAGATAATAAGTTAAGAACCATTAATAAAAATCTAAATTATCCTTCGTTTTGATTGAATATAATAAATTTTATAAACATAACCTCATTGTTTCATATACTTATTAAAAATTACTTTTAACATTCTTTTTTGTTTTTTTTGGTTGTTTGTTTTAAGTTAATAGTTTTATTAATTATATTTTGGTTAAGTTAATAGTTTTATTAATTATATTTTGGTTAAGGTCAAACTTAATTAAGAAAAAGGAATTGTTAAGATTGAGCTGTTGGCAGATTTTGGGTTTCTTGTATCTTTCACATGTCACTGTGTTTGTGAATTGGCAGCAGCCACCCCAAAATAAAATGCTAGAACCTCATCGCCTGCACAAATTCTATTCTAATTTCTATGTAGCTTTAGTCGGCTAGGGGTTTATTTATTACATTAGTCACTCTCAAATCTAAGCGCAAGCTAGTTCAAGATGTGATTCTGGTATATGTTCCCTGTCAAATCAGCTTCTTGGCTGCCATTCTTTTAACTGCCAGACGATGGATGTTATTGGAAATGAGGAAAATAGTGTATTTATATCATTATTAATTTTTTTTTTGTTTTTATAATATAATATATTATTCTTGTACCTGTTCTAGCCTTGATCACATTGGAGATTATTATGCTCTCCAGCAAAGTCGAAAAAGATATAATGTGCATTGGATTTGTGGACCATTGGAATTTTCTTTTATGAAAGTGATTTAAACATTCTTATAAAATTAAGCAAATAGTGAGGAAGGTGATTGAAACAACATTTCTTCTTTTGAAGTTGTCATTCGTATTAGAAGAAATGCATAATAGAAGTATAAAAATCTACATCTGACCCCAAATTCAAACATTCATCTTTAGTTAATTTATGTTAATTATGTCCAAGGCAAAGGAATCACCTAGAATTCCATGTGCCAAGAGAATCCTTTTCTCTAAATGTAAGAGCAGGGGTGTCAGGTTTAATTTTCTTTTAACTAAAGTAGCAATTTCTTCCTTAGAATTAGATGACCATACCAAAATGCTTTCAAAAATTGTGGGAAATCGTTCTCTCACGACCAATCATTTGTTCCATGAATTCATTTCTTTGTGACGAGTTTTGTAAGTGCATATCTCTTATAGGTTTCCTACGTGTGGGCGGGGTGAAGCAAGAACATAAAGTGAAAATAAAATTAAAGGGTAAGCAAAGCATATTTCTTTAACCTTGAGAATTAAGATTTCAATTGTTTCGACCAGAAGTGGCATCAATAGATGTAAAAACAGCCAGCCAATTATGATGGAACTTGAGCCACCCACTCTTCAAGCGAACATATGCCATGTTCACATTTCAAGAGAACACTTTTATCTTTAGACTACCTAATAATAATAATAATAATAATAATAATTTCATTTTTTTCTTGTATATTGTTAATCGAATTAAAGAATATATGCCCATTTAATTTTAACTCTCCAATAATTTTAATTAGTTCCCAAATTTCTTTGATTTTTTCTTTTATAAAAAGTAAAATTATCATAATCTATAGTTTCATTGATTGAAGTTTGCGATGCGCCGAGCACCCTCTTGCATTGGCACAACATTACGGTCTTAATTCTTCTTTCATCGATCATCAAGAACAACAGTTATAGAAAGCCGAATGACAAAATTCCATCCCTTTCTCAAACATATATAAATAAACAAACAAATAAAAATGTTTGAGGGAAACCATTAAGTATATATAGTTTAAAGAAAATTTTATTGGATTTCATCACATAGTCACAATGTATTTTAAATTTTAATTTTAATATCGTTTAAAAAACTTTAGTTGAAGGCCTCAATTACAACATTTCTGACATTGACAAAATAAAGAAAGGCCTGCTTTATGTGAATTGGGGGGGGGGAGGGGAGGATAATTCTCTGTTATTACATCCCGAACTGTAGTAAGAAAAAAAAAGTTAATTAATGAAGGTACAACCAACGACATGATTAAAGACAATAATTTTGTTTTGATTATGCTGAGTGGCAAGGGATGGGGAGTTTTCCAACAAAATTTATTTAATCGATAGATGTTGTAAGAGGTTAAAGCCCGATCTGTAATGAATGGGAAATTTTCACTTGTGTTCCACGTGGCTGGAGTTTTTTCTATCCTCATGTTCAATTGGACCACCTCTCTCTCCCTGTTTATATTCATAATATAACAATGATTTGATGCAGGAAAATACCTTTTCCATGTTTTTTCCCCTTTTGATTTGGAAAATAAAGGAGAATTTGAACCATTTTAATTTTTTGAGCATGGGATCATATACCAATCACTAAGCTATGATGATTGATGCACTCACTCTAACGTATATATTTTATTAACTATCAAAGTCAAATAATGTTACTTCTTTAATGAAAACTTTAAAAGTCAAATTTTTATATATTTATTTTAAATTTATTTTATTTTTATTAATCAAGTGATATTATATGATTAATTGATAATATATAAAATTTATATATTAATCGCACTTCAAATATAAACTCTACTTGTGTTAACATGAAAATAATTTATTTAACTTCATTCAATTTTAAATCATTTAAAAAAGTGAAAGTAGTTTATTATAAATTTATAATTTACTAGTACATGAAATTCGATTTCGCACGGTTTGTTATAATAATTTTTAGTATTTTATTGAATTGAAAACTTATTGATAGTCAATGGAAGCTCAAAAATTTTAGTGAAAGTAATTTAGTTAAGTACAAAAAAGAGAGCGCTTAGGTAAACTGTTTCATTTTCAATTATAATGTGATGCATTCTAACTTACACAAAGACAATATTAACAATGACCACACTAAGTTCAAGTTGAAACAAAAAGGTAAAAGTTACGAATTTTGGTGTAACCATTTCGTTAGAAGAATTGATGAAAAAGAATAATGTGACTCACTTGAAACATCTTGAAAACATGCGAGAATGTATTTCTTTTCATCAAAATAACTTCTTTTTATAAATAGGCTTTCATCAATTCCTTTTCGCTAGCTCTATTTTTTATTTTTGTCAAAGTTGCAGGATGATTATTTAAGCTATCAAATGGATTGGCAAGCCAACGCTAGATGTCTAATCCAATTGAAATGACTTGAAAGCTTATGCAAACTCATTGACTACTATAAAACGATATTGTAATTCTTCATGACACCAATATTGTCTTTGATCCTTTCTTGATGTAACCTACAATATTGAAGAAAATATAGGAAATATAAATTGGTTTCAAATCTTAGTAGACTTAATTCTAGATTATTTGACTATTGAAAACTTTGATGTGTGATAATAATATAATTGTATTTGTTTCATATCATAGAATAAATATAAATTTATTTCAATGTGCTTACTTTCTGCACGTAGTTTGCAATGCCTTTTCTTTTAGGACATTTAAATCTCATAGATTCAAAGAACTCAGGAACATATTCATGTGATCCTTGATAAACAATTCACCCATTTTAGAAAAGGATAATGTCATCAAAGAAATTTACCAAATAGAATAGGAAGGAACATAATGACATAAAAGAAAGGTCTAATGACATAAAGATTCACCGTAGAGGATCCAAAATTTATCAAATTGGCTTTTGCCATCCATTTTTAAATTGAAAACCAGGGAAAATTTTAATTGTAGTTGGTAGTCCACCAAATTGTCAAGTTTCAACCAAACCTTATAGAGTCAATTTTTTTTTTTTTTTTAAATCGGGTTTCAAGTTGGGTTTTTTTGAAAAATCGAGATCGAGTTTTAAGCAAACCCACTCTGACTTGACTTAGTATATATATAAAAAAATATTTTTTATTATTTATTTAATTATATATTTAATTATATATTTATATTTAAAAATAATATTTTTTATTAATTTTAGGTTGGATCGATTACGATTATATACATATGTGGGTCAAGTATAAAAAATAATATCTTAATATCATGTCAAGTCAAATTTGGATATTTAGCATATAAATTCGAGTCGAGTTTAGGACAAACAAAACCCATATGACTCCACTCGTTGCCATCTTAAGAATAATTCTAAGTCAGCGTGTAAATAAAAATTTCAAGAAAGCCTCAGCAACAACTATTGTCTCATTAAGTATATCTTTGAAATAGTGTGAATCAAGCTTAAGATCTGAACAAAGCATTGAATAGAAAAGCTTGTCGATGGAGCAAAAAATAAAAATTAATCTAAAAACCCTAAAGGAAAGAAAAACACACAACCTCTCACACTTATTCATATTGCCCTTGCACTTCTTATAAAGATCAATTAGATCTTTCTTCTCTAAATCAAATCCCCTATATTTTACTTCAGACTCTTTAATATCAGCCTTAGAGACTTGAAATTGATTAAACAATTGTCAAAGAAATGGAATAAAAATCAAAAGTTCTAATGACATAAGGGGAATGGGAGTTGACAAATGTCACAACCTCTTTGTACATAGCTCTAAAAATCATTTTCAAATTCTCAACAACATCCCCAGCAGAGTCTTTATCAACAAAGTAAATAGAAACAAATTAGATAATGCTCAATTAGTAAGGGAATAAATTTGACAAACCAACCAATTCTTGTTTGTATAAGAATAAAAAGTTTAATAATGCACTTTTCATAACAAAAGCTAAGAAGAAATAGAATATTACCATGTCCTAAGGACTTTTAGTAGCCTTAAACTACATTTACTCATAGCACCATAAACACAACCATCCAAAATTTTGGTATATTCTTTGTCGTAATAGTTTTGGGACCGTTAGATTTAAAAAATTTTAAAATCAAGAAAAATAGGAAGAGTCGTCACCAATCTTTTTTAGGGTGTGATTGACCACCTAAAAGTTTATATTTTTAAAAAAACTATAAAAGCGAGTTTAAAATTTATTAAAAAGATAAATATCGATCTACGAAAATAAATTTTGAATTTAGAAGTCGATTATATGTAGGAAAAGATTAACACCCTCACAACACCCATAAATTAGTGTCAATTAATCATGCGTTATTTTTTGTGTTGGATGAAATGATTTTGATTCAAAATTTAATACTAATTCCCTTCATTTAAAAAAATATTTTTGCTAAATTTTTTATTTAGAAATATTAAAAAAATCTTTAAGTTAAAGAATTATTCTAAAATTCTCTAACATCTAGGCAAAATTTAAAATAACTTTTTTCGCTTAAGATTTAACACAATATTTTTTAAAATAAAAATAACACTTTTTGTAAAAGATAATTGTTTGTGACTTTCCAACATCTAAACAGAGTATCAATAATTATTTCCTTTGAAAAGTTAATTTTGTTTTATTTTATAATATCACAATTTTAAAATACATATTTCTCTTTTTTTTAAGAAAAACATTTTATATGAAAAAGTAAATGATAGTATTATCAAATAGTAAGTGGAAATTAAAGATAGAGAAATGCAAAATGAATGCCAATAACAATATGATGACAGATGTATGCCAATAGATGTTATGTAAAGTGATAAAATATAATTTAAAACTAGATTCTTAAATATAATGAGACCACTTTCACTCTTCAACATCTAGGTAAAGCTTAAGTACAATTAGTTATATTTAAGATATCATTTTATTATTATATTTTTTTATTGAAGCTTATCATTCTATTGTTAAAGCAAATTAAAGGCTCGCATGAAAAGCTTAATGGAATAAAGTTTTCTAAATACCCCATCTTTAAGCAGCATTCGAAAACTCACACGTATCCTTAAAGTTTTAGAAAGGTTATGAGTTTTAAAAGTTAGGGCTTTGAGATTTTGAAGTTTTGGATTTTAGGGTTTTGATTTGAGTTTTAAGAATTTCAATGTTTGGTCTTAGGGTTTAAAGGGTTTTAAGGCTTGAGTTTTAAGGTTTGAAAGATTTTGGGGTTTCAAGGGTCTAAGATTTGAAGGTTTAGGGTTTAGAAATATTAGGGTTTTAAGCATTTTAAGAATTTTAAAGTTTCAAATTTTAGGGTTTGGAGAGTTTAATTTTAGGGTTTGAAGGGTTTAAGGTTTCGATTTTAAGATTTAGAAGGTTTAGAGTTTCGATTTTAAGATTTGAAAGGTTTAAGGTTTCGATTTTAGGGCTTTAAGGTTTTAATATTAAGGTTTGAAAAAAAATATGAACATCTCTAAAAATCTCCAATATCTAGGTACATTTTCGAAGCAAGTTCGATTTTCATAATTTTTGAAAATTAATTAAAAAAATTTCATGTATTTTTATTTTATAACAATTTATTATTAAAAAATATTATTAATTTTTTTAATAATTTTTTAATATCTAAGCGAAATTATAAATATTTAAAACACGATTATATTTCCTCCAACATTAGGTAGAAAAATTTTCTTATTACTTTATTTTTATTATCATTTTTTAGATTTTTTTAGCATTTTTTGTTATTATTCTCTTTTATTTATTTATCTTTTAAAAAATCAAAAGTTTGAACTCATTTTTATTTTTATTTGTTATCATTTTTATTATTACTATTATAAAAACAACAAAATTTATTCTAACACATTTAAACATTTTATCATGCATAAAGATTAATAGTAAAATTTAAAATATCACAAATAATATTTATAAAAAAATTCAAAAAAAATTTTATACTTGAACCGAACTGATCAACGGACCGATCTAGTTGACTTGGTGGTTTAACGGTTTAGATCGATTCAAACTGATTCGTTGACAGTTTGTCTGGATCGACTAAAGGCTGACTAAAATGAGTTGATGGGTTAGGTCACAAGCACGCGCAAATTCTCCTTTTTGCCCAAAACGATGTCGTTTTGGTCTTAATCTTTTATATAAAAGCCAACCTTTTTTAGTTCATTTCATCCTTTCCTAAAAAAAAAAAAAGTTCAACTCCAAAAAAACCTCTTTGGCCTCATTGGAATCCAATGTCATGCCATCATGCTGACTGTTGCCTGAGATCACCACTAGTGATATTTGTCGATGGTTGTCAGTGATTGAAAAATGTTAAAAAACTTCTAAAATTTTTTTCTCAATGTGCTATTTCTATATCCAATCTCTTTTTCGTCGAAAATAACCATGATCAGTATAAATTGAGGTTTAAAATTTTCTATCTCTTTTTTTTCTCTTTTTTTTTGTAAAACCAAAATTGATGACTTTTTTTTTTTTGTTTTTTATGGGCAAGTTTTTGGTGCTGATAGTTCTTCCTTACGAAGAAGACTATGTTGTTTTTTGTTTGGGTTTTTTGATTTTTTTTTTTTTTAGTTTTTTGATGGGTAGAGGGTTTAGTGGAGGGTAATGGAGAGCTTAGATTTCTAAGTATATGGGTACTAGGATTTCTGGGTGTGAGAGCTAAGATTTTTTTTTTTTTGGTGTGGGAAAGCTGGGGTTTCTGTGTTTGTATGTCTAAAAGAGCTGAAAGAAAAGGAAGCTGGATGTTTTATAGGGTTGGGCACCTAGGACAATGGGTAGAGTAGGCGCTTGACAAGATATGAGTGCCATGGCAGAGTAATGTCGGTGGTTTTGGGCAGTTGGAGCCGGTAAGGTGCAAAGGCTTTGTGTATGAGTTTCATCGATATGGTGCTATGCAGGGCAAATGGGTAGGCTGGTAAGGTAAAGTCGGTGACTGGCTTAAGGTCTGATGAGGCGCATGGTGGTGGCAAGATGGTTGGACAAGCTGGTACAATGCAGGACACCATGCCTATCCCCGTCCCATCTCTTTTTTTTAACCAATATTATTATTATTATTATTATTATTATTATTATTTACCAATTAATAATTTTAATATTATAATTAATTAATAATTTTAATATTAATAAATAAAAAACTAAAATGAGATCTCATTTGATAGATTTGGACAAAATTTGGTGTCTACATTCTTTAAGCAGAAAATGTACTTTTCAAGCCACAAATTGAAGGTTCATGTTTAATCCTACTATATGCTAGACAACCATCCCTAGTTTTTCCCTCTTCTCATCAACATGTACCACATAAACAAAATAAACATCATAATACCAATATATAAGGAGTCATAATTAAGATATATTTATATTCTTAGATTCGTTACTTGAATACCTCGAAAAATATTGAAAATTGCAACCACATTTCTCTAACATAAACAAAATTGATAGTCTAGCCATAATTTAAGTCCATATTAGGCTATTACTCTAATTACCAAACCAAATCAAATAATAAAAAAAAATAGAGAAAAAAAACCTAGATTGTTGAGATTATAAATTTAATAGCTAAATGTTAAACCTTACAGCCTCTTTAAATTTAAACCTTTTATAATATGTAATGTTTAATAAATTATTAAGCTTAAAAATAGCATATATAAAAATTCCAATTTTCATTTTTTATTTAAAAAAATAAAAAAAAAAGAAAATTTCAGTCTAGCAAGCATTAACAATAATCAATCAATAAACTTCAGCAAAATTTTCACTGATACTGAATTGAAGTAGAAAACATAACAAAATAACATTCTGTACTAATCAAATAATTAGATAAAAAGATAAAAAAATTAAGTTAAACCTAAGTGTCAAAATCAATAAATAAAATTAGAAACAAACCTGAAAGATCCATTTGTTAATGATAATCACAGTGACATTAAAATCCCACCACTAGAGAATTGTAAGAAGAGATTTGAAAATACCCCACAGCCACAACCTCCCGTCCTCTATTTCTTTTCCCCCCTCTTTCTCTTTCTTAACAAAAACCCCTACAATTTCCTAAAAACCCTGATCACCAAATTCAAAACCCAAAACCAAAAGCTAAAGAAAAGATGAAAAAAAAAAAAAACCCATTTCAAAATTTTGTTTTAGAATAATGAAGAGGTAGCTAAGTTACATAAATATAAAGAGAGAGAGAGAAAGAGAGAGAGAGAAATAATCAAGGAGAAACCTAAAGAAAATGTGAGAGAAGGTGTAATGATGTAGGCAGGCCTTCAAATGCTACTATCTTTCTCGTTCAAACTAAATACTTACCATATTCCCTCAATAACCTTCTCTAAGAAGGTTATTAAAAGCTATTGCGCTAGTCCTTGGCTCAAGTCGTATACATTCGAAGTGACCTTGTGACCATCCTGTCAACAATCCAAAGTCATTATTAATTCATAAATAGTCTTTGATAAAACCTTTATTGACCTAAATAAAATCCTTGTAAAGCATTTTATAAACAATTGCAAATAGGCAAAGAAAATATAATAGAGCAAGGGGAAGAATCAAATAGAAGTTGAAATATAAAAGAAGATTTATAACATAGTTAAAGAGAAATCAAATAACAAATTCACTATATAACTAATAATCATCAAATAAGCAAATCTATCATGCAATCCTAGTAAAAACATAATCGAGACAAACACCAAAACAAAACAGAAAACCAAACTTTTCACTCACTTTCAACCTAATCAAAAAATATTGTTCAACAACTTCTACAAAAATAAAACAAAACAATTCAAACCATCATCATACAACCCAATCTTAAAAAACACAACCTTTAAACAAAATGGAAGTAATATGCAACTCAGAAAAGAAGAGAATTCAAATAAATTACACCATATAACATGCAAACAAAACAAAATCCCATTGAACTTGCCTCAATTACTACTTCAATGCCTTGTAAATAAATTTCATAACTTAAATTAGTAATCAATATAAGGCATATCATTCTAAATAGCTACCATAAACAAAGTAATAACTCAATAAATTATTAGTTCACCACCTTAGTAGTGTAATCAATGGTCTGGTCAACACCTCTTGCCATTAATCAATTTATACTTCAATTACCACAAATAGTTGTAACATGGCACTTTGTAGCTATCACAAGCTGAATTGTAGCAAAACCTACTACTCCTTCACCACCTAATAGCCTTTGCCTGTTGAATGAAAATTCAATCATTGGGGGGGGGATAAATTGCAACAGTTCCTAGAATATTTAATTATAAATTTCAGTTGAAAGATTGTATTGTTGTAGTCTCTACTAAAATGCATTTGAAGATAAGGTAAAGAAATGAGATGACATACTTTATCAATATCAATATGTAGTTACTTTCATTTGCAATTCATAAAAAGAGATTCATCTATACAAAAACAAATAGATAAACAAAATGAAATAGAATAAGTTAAAAGCCAAAGACATAAAGAATACTAAATATATAAGAAAAATGGGATAGATTAGAATTTATCGTCCAAGAAAACAATGTTTGTGGGAGAATTAGTTTTAGATTGCTATATCTAGGAAAGCCCTTTAAACCCACTAATCTACAATGATGAAAATTATGTACATTAAAAATGATCACACAATTCCATGAACATATGACTTATGGTTAGTTAAAAACTATTAATGATCTGGCTAAAATATTTGACTATAACTTGTCAAAATTAAGGAAATGCGTGAAAATATTATTGAAAACAATCAACAATCCAAAGACATAAACGCATCCCTCAGTTATCCTAGCAATACTTTTTAAGGCATGCCATATAGTCAATGTTGCAAAAGGAAGGGCACTTGTTTCCTACAGCACCAAAAAAAATTCATATTCATGTTACATAATTAAAACCTAAAAAACACAACACCTAGGAATTATGAAATTAAATATAGTTAAAAGAAAAGTCAGGGAACCACAAATTAGACCAACTGATGATAAAAATGTTTTTTAAAATGGTTAAAAGTAGAGATACTAAATAAAAAGATAAGGTAGAACATAATATACCATCATCCACCATGAACAAACCAAAACAAATGAAAAATAAATAACTGTTAGTCACATAAATCTATTCTTGTGAAAAAAATAACAGAAACATAAATTTGTTCATTACTTAAAAAATGACTAAAAGATTGAATAGTTACCACATGAGTAACTAATGCCGGTTTTGGAGAAAGCTTGTCTTTTCCAAAGAATTGTATAGTCAATATATGTGCTCCTCACAACAATTAGATGCAGAGCACTAAAAACTTCTTGTTCTACAGTCAATGACTTTACTGAAGCTGCGATAGCTGCAACTTCACCACTTATATCACATTCCAAAATGAAAGGCAGAAGAGGTTCAAATACAAAATGACAATAGCCTGATCTCATATGAGAAAGCACAAATTCAGAAACCAAGATTAATTCCACCAAACTAATTTTAAATTCGTTTATTTTGTTCTGACATTTCATAGCATTCAAATGACCAACTCATAAATGAATAAAGAAAATTAAATGAATTCAAACGAATTAAACAAAGAACATAAAGCAATCCACCAAAAATACCCATTCCAACTATCATTCATGTAACCCAATCCTAAATAATACTAACATTACACTATTTTAAATCAAAATAAAACAACATGAAAACCTCGCAACAAATAATTTAGACAAATTTAGGACCAAAAAATAAAAAATATTGTTCAATAAAAAAGAAAGAAAACTGAAAACCATAAAAACCCAAACTCCATTCAACAATTCAACTCTACAAAACCAAATTCAAGTCTGTAACATCAAAATCATCAATCATAAAAAAGTTTAAAAGACAAGAAAATAAAAATAATTCAAAATAGATAAACAAAAGATACAAGAGTTTAAACAAGAGCGTCAATAAGCTTGGCATTTTTGCCTCGTTCTCTGGTGACGATGACTTTTGGATTTGAAGGAGTATGTTTAATCACTTGTGAAGTCGACAAAAATGAAAACGAAGAAGCTTCGATTCTGGAAGGAGAGAAAGTGATTTGGGTGTGAAGTTGCAGAGAGAAAAAAGAACATAGTCGAGTAAGAGAAGAGAGAGAGGTTATAGAAAGTAGAGCCATTAAAAAGTGTTACGCAAAACAGGGATGACTCATAGGGGTTTTAATATAAACTATTAAGAACGAAAAAAAATAAAAAAGACAGTTATCAATTTCAGGATACTTAAGGATTTCCTTTTATCTATAGTAGAATTGATAACGTACTCAAATACATAAGCTAACTTAAAATCATTTATTCTAATATTTTATTAAAAAATTTTACTTAAAAAAATTTAAGATTAATAAAGAAATAGACAAATAAAAATTAGTTAATATTTAATTTATCAACAATATTATTACTCAATGAAAGTTTATTTTAATAAAGATTCCAATGTTAATATAGAATTAATAAAAAATTTAATCAATATTTTAATTTAATTAAAAAATAATTAATTAAAGACAAAATCAATCTTAAAAAAAAGACAAAGTAATTAATTAAATAAATTATAAATATATATATATATATGTCATTCATTATTAATACTTTTAGAATTCATCTTATATATATATAAAAGAAATAAAACTGAACCAAATGGAAGTTACGGCAAAATTCAACCTACAACTATAACACAGTGACAAATTTGCCATTTATCTCTCTCTGTTTTTTTCCCCATCTTTTCAATTGGTTATCGTAGCTTCCAATGTTGGTCCATTAGTAATAGACTATTAGAATAAGAATCCGTAATCCTTGAGAAAAAAAAAAATCCACAATCCTACTAGTTAGTTAAGCGGAGGAAGTTTAGGACTTCTCATGGCAAAGGATATATGAAATTGTTAATCTACATCAGTATATATAATTTTTATTTAAATCATAACATGTAATTATATTATTATAAAAAATCAATCATTTATTATATAACATATGTGATAATTAAATAATAAATATTTATTTTGATAAATTTATATGTAATATATAATAAATAATTAATTTTTTTAATAATATAATTACGTAACATAATTTAAATAAAAAATATTCACTAATATGAAATAACCGTTTTATACAAATTTTTTCTGGCTCCTCACATGTGTGTTGACGCATGATGAATTGCATAAAGCTCAAATGCTGCTTCCCCTTTATTAGCTCATTAAATTGGCACATAAAGTGGGAAGTTGGAACTCTCATCTGTATCATGAAAATTAATATGATTTTGTTTTCCATATAAGTCAAATAAAATTGTTAACTGCACAGCTATCGTTTCTGACCACAGCTAGTCGTCCAACTTTAAATAAGTTGATGTATCATATTTTGTAATTTGATTTGAGGCTATGCAAGTTTCACAAAAGTTAACAATGTATTTACCTAGTTATATATTATTAAAGAAAAATTAGTTAATAATTTAATTAATAAAAAATTATTAATTAAGAAAAGTTTACTTAAATAAGGAATTTAATGTTAATAAAGAAATAAATAAAAATTAATCAATATATTAATTTAATAAAAAAATTATTAATTAAGAACAAAATAGTTAATTTTAAAAATTATCACTATTTACGTTTTTAGAGTTTGCCTTTTTATATATAGTACAAATATAGATAGATATATATGGTTTTTTTATTTTTTAAAATCAAGATTAATATAAATAGTTGAATTAAAAGGAATGTAAATAGAATAATTTAGTGCTAATTGATGGTATAACTTATTGAATATATTAGGCAAAAAAATTTTCAAATATTGATAATTTCATTTGAATAGATATTTAATTAATTATTATGGAATTTTTTTACTGTACTGATTAATGCATATGATTTTTAAGTAATATTTCATGTATTATTAATTTGTTTTTTTTCACTGCTTTTGGTGCTTTTGTTTTTATTTTTATTTTTAATTTTCAGTCACAAGTTTCATTTAAGAAATTTTATGAAAATTCGTTTTGACTTTAAAAGTCTAACTTTGCATTCTGATTTGATTTGAAATTTTGTATGGATTCTAAATATTTACGACGTGCATATATAGAACACACCAACTTTTAAAAGTGTAAACACAATAAAAAAAATTAATTATATATTAAAGTTAAATCTACCGATATTATTTTTTGATGTTGAATTTTTTTCTTCAATACTTGTTGGTTTGAATGGTAAAAAAATTAATTTTTTAAAATAAAATTTTAATTTTGAGTCTCGTGAATGAAAAAAATTATATTTAAAAAAGTTTATCTTCTTATGAAATTTAATCCGATTTAACTTTAAATTAGTCAAAGCTTAAAGTCACTATTAGATAACGAAAGATCTTAGATAAAAAAATGTTGAATTTGTTTTTATATTTCAAATTTATTAAATTTTATTATATTTTTAATTTTATTAATGTATTGACATAAAATATTATTCGCATTAACAAAAAATTTATAAAATATTTCAATTTGGTTTCTTTTTTATCTTAGCAATCAACAATTGATTTTTTTTCCATTATTGTAATAAAATATTTAGTAAAATATTCAGATTTCATATTCTTTTATTAACAAATCAACACAATTTATAATATAGTGATAAAATTTAATAGAATCAAAGTATAATATCAAAATTCAATATTAAATAATAATATATAGGAACAAGTTTCATCATTAGTAAAGCTAACAAATTTAATAGTTTTTGTTGGTAGGAACAAATTTAATATCTAAAGCTAGACAGAGAAACAACATCACCTTTAAGCACTATTTCAAAAAAATAAAAAAAACAACGTTAAGCACAAAAAAGTGTTAAGTACAATGAAAGGAAACTTCATAACAAACAGTAATAGGAGTATTAAAATTAGTAAAAATATATTTAAAAAAAGGTGAAAGTAAAGGGTGATGGGAGGAGATTGGTGTCTGCTGTTTATTATTATTATTATTATTATTATTTTTCTCCAACAATATTAACAGAATTCATGACACTGAACACAGAATTATAATTTTTCAAACCAAAAAAGAAAACAGAACAGAAGCAAAACTGGGGAATGCCAGCTGCAGTTGTTTTGTGAGAATCGTTTTCAACGCTTGGTTATCTATTGATCCACATCACATTAATTTTTTTTTTTTTAATTTAAAATTAGTTACCAAACGTTGCCCTTTGCTTTGATTACCTTTTTTATTCTATTAAAAATAAAAAAAAAATTTCTTCTTCAACTATTGAATACCCACCAATTGAATAATTTTAGAAGAGAAATAATGTTAGATGCTCCAACAGGAAGTAGATAATTCATGGTAGATTGTGAGATGGATTTGATGAATGGCATTACAGCTTTTGCAAATCTTTGAAGAACAAATTCAGAGAAATTTCATTTCTTTAGGCTTTGTTAGGTGACCATCTTATTCTCCTCCTTATTTTACAGACATCATCCTGTTAGGAAAATGGGGTCCAGTCCCATGTAAGTGGTTTTGGACTAAGTAAAGGCCATGGGCCTTGATCTTTTATTTTACACAGAGCCCTAGCTACTTAATAAAAAAAAAGAGGTGGGGTTGTTTAAAGTGTGTGTGTCGACAACCAAGCAGAGAAAGAAGAAAAGCCAGGAAAAGCAGAGAAAGAAAAAGGAGAAGGGAGAGTTGGTTGAACGGAAGTCGATCCGTGGTCCGATTGAGTTGGAACCTTGTCAGGAGGTTTATGATTCAGAGTTTGACATTCTGAACGGTGAAGATCGGGTTTGAAGCTCTCTAGGAACAAATCCAGGGTGTATTTGTTGAGTCACTTATTTGGTGAGATTTCTCCAATTGTTTCTCTAGTTGTTGATTAGCTCTAGTTTTAGCTAGAGAAGAACTTTGTATAACTATTATTTGATAGTGAAGATTTTTCTGGCGGCCCGTGGTTTTTTCCCTCTACACTGGAGGGTTTTCCACGTAAATCTTGGTGTGCTTTATTTTTCTGCGCATTTGATTATTGATTGTTGTCTATTGCTTCTGTATTGTTGTGATTATTGCTTCAGGCGCAACAAGTGGTATCAGAGCGAGGGTTATTTTGAGACATCGATACAGAAGCAACCCAGGATAGAAGTAAATTCTGTTTGAGATCATGGAAGGTGATACAGGTTCCATGATAAAATTGACAGCATCAAATTATTCAATTTGGAAGCCTATGATGGAGGATCATCTATACTGCAAAGATTTGTATGAGCCAGTAATTGGGTGATTCGGCTAAACCAGCAGATATGAAAGATGAAAGCTGGAAGAAGCTAGGTAAAAGACGCTTGGCTACAATCAGAAAATGGGTTGATATCAGCGTGTTCCATCCATGTAGCGCAGGAATCGGATGCTCACATTGGTTTGGGAAAAATTGGACCAGCAGTTGGTATGAGAGAAAAACAGGTATTGATAAAGTTATTGCTTGTTAAAAAGATTGCAACTTGTAAGTCTAAACATAAAATCTAGTTTAGAGGTAAAGTGAGCTGTTTCCATTGTGGTAAGGCTGGTCATATAAAACGAAATTGTAGAATCTTGAAGCAAGAGCGAAAAGAAGAGAAAGGCAAGAGTTCAGATGTGGCATGTTGGCAGGCAGTGATTCAGATAGTGATTCAGTTACTTTGATTTGTACACATGGTGATTGTAATCATGTTAGTGATCCCGACATTGAGTGGATAGTTGACACAGGAGCGGCATATCATTGTGTTCCTAAGAGAGAGTTGTTTACAACTTACAAAGCAGGAGACTTTGGTTGTACCAAGATGGGAAACAAGAGTGTGTCGCAGATTGTTGGGATTGGTGATATTGGTGTACAAACTAGTACAGGCTGCATGTTGACTTTAAGGGATGTCAGACACATTCCAGATATGAGAATGAACTTGCTTGCTATTAATGTCCTTGATAAGGAGGGATATGAAAGCCGACAAAAGAATGGATAGTGGAAGCTTCTCAAAGGATCTATGGTAGTTGCAAGGGAAAAATTATGCTGCACAATGTATAAGACATGGATGCAATTGAACGGTAACCAGGTAAATACCGTTGAAAATGATGTTTCAGCAAACTTGTGGCACAGGAGGCTGGCACACATGAGTGAAAAAGGGTTACAGGTTTTGGCAAGGCACTCTCTCATTCCCTTGACCAAAGGTATGTCTCTCGATTCATGTGATTATTGTTTGTTTGGTAAGCATCATAGAGTTTCTTTTCGTAAAAGTTCTCAGAGAAAAGAAAATAGATTGGAATTAATTTATTCTGACGTATGTGGTCCCATTGAGGTTGAGTCATTAGGTGGTAGCAGATATTTTGTTACTTTTATTGATGATGCTTCACGTAAGACTTGGGTGTATATGTTGAAATATAAAAGTCAGGTACTGCAGTATTTTCAAAAATTTCATGCCATGGTTGAAAGGATGACAGGGTTACCCTTGAAGTGTATTCGAACTGATAATGGTGGGGAATACACATCTAAAAGCTTTGAAGAGTATTGCTCAAAGCATGGGATCAGGCATGAGAGGACAGAACCTGGAACACCGCAGCATAATGGTATAGCTGAAAGAATGAATCGCACCATTGTGGAAAAAGTCAGATGTATGTTGAGGATGGCAAAATTACCAAAGCCATTCTGGGGTGAAGCAGTCAACACAGCTTGTTATTTACTTAACAGGTCACCATCAGTTCCTTTGGGCTTTGACATTCCAGAAAGAGTGTGGACAGGAAAAGATGCTTCATACTCTCACTTGAAAATTTTTGGGTGTAAAGCATTCATGCATGTGCCGAAAGAGCAGAGATCAAAGCTTGACAGTAAAGCTACACAGTGTGTGTTTGTAGGATATGGTGATGAGGAATTTGGCTACAGGGTATGGGATCCAGTAAAGAGAAAGACAGTCAGAAGCAGAGATGTGGTCTTTCATGAAAAAGAAACCATAGCAGATCTTGAAAAAAATGAGAAGACTACACGAGTTACTGTTGAGTGTGATGTTTCAACACCGACAGGGATTTCACAGGAAAGAGCCACAGATGGTGAAAATGAGCCAGAAACAGAACTTGGGGATATGGATGAGCCAGCTACAGTTGGTGATGAGCCAGATGCTATTAGTTTTGAGCAGGGGGAGCAATCCTCTCTACCTGAGAGTGTTGAGCAGGGGGAGCTACCTTCAGCATCAAGTGATGTAGAGTCTCAGCCCAGAAGATCTACTAGAGAGCGCAGGCCATCTACCAGGTATTCAAGTTCAGATTTTATTTTAGTTACCAGTGAAGGGGAGCCAGAAAGCTTTCAAGATGTGCAGGCTACTCCGGATAGAGAGCACTGGTTAAAAGCAATGAAAGAAGAGATGGAGTCATTGCGAAAGAATGGTACTTATGATCTTGTTAAACTTCCAACAGGAAAGAGGCCATTAAAGAATAAATGGGTGTTCAAGTTGAAAAAAGATGGTGACAAACTAGTGAGGTACAAAGCTCGATTGGTAGTAAAAGGTTTTTCTCAGAAACCAGGCATCGATTTTGATGAGATTTTTGCTCCAGTTGTAAAAATGAGTTCTATTCGAGTGGTACTGGGATTGACAGCTAGTTTGAATCTTGAACTTGAGCAACTTGATGTTAAAACTGCATTTTTGCATGGTGATTTGCAGGAGAACATTTATATGAATCAGCCTGAGGGTTTTGAAGTGAAAGGGAAAGAGCACTTAGTTTGCAAATTGAAGAAAAGCTTGTATGGCTTGAAACAAGCTCCACGACAGTGGTACAAGAAGTTTGATTCTTTTATGGTGAGTCATAGCTATAAAAGAACAGCAGCGGATTCTTGTGTGTATGTTAAACAATTCTCTAATGGTAACTTCATTATCCTATTATTATATGTTGATGATATGTTGATTGTAGGACAAGATGCTAGTATGGTTTGCAGGTTGAAAGAACAATTGTCTAAGTCTTTTGATATGAAAGATTTAGGTCCAGCAAAGCAGATTCTTGGTATGGACATTATCCGGGATAGGAGAGCTGGAAAGCTGTGGTTGTCACAGGAAAAGTATGTTGAACGAGTGCTTGGTAGATTCAACATGCAACATGCTAAATCAGTTAGCAGTTCACTTGCCAACCATTTTCACCTAAGTAAGAAATCTTGTCCAGTGTCTAAGGAAGAGCAACTAGCTATGTCTAGTATTCCTTATTCTTCTGCAGTCGGTTCTTTAATGTATCTTATGGTTTGTACAAGGCCTGACATTGCTCATGCAGTTGGTGTAGTGAGCAGATTTCTTTCTAATCCAGGGAAGGTTCACTGGGAAGCAGTGAAATGGATTTTTAGATATTTGAGGGGTACCTCAAAAATGTGCTTGACTTATGGAGTTTCACAACCAGTTCTAGAAGGGTTTACTGATGCTGACATGGCAGGCGATCTTGATGGTAGGAAATCTACTTCAGGGTATTTGTTTACTTTTGCAGGAGGAGCTATATCTTGGCAGTCTAAGTTGCAGAAGTGTGTTGCTTTGTCAACTACAGAGGCTGAGTATATTGCAGCAACTGAAGCATGTAAAGAAATGCTTTGGATGAAACGTTTTCTTCTTGAATTAGGGTTGAATCAGAAAGAGTATGTGGTATTTTGTGATAGCCAGAGTGCTTTAGATTTGAGTAAGAATACCATGTACCATGCTAGAACAAAGCACATTGATGTTAGATATCATTGGTTACGTTCAGTGATTGAAGAACAGCAGATGCTATTGAAGAAAGTCCATACTGATAAAAATGTGGCAGATATGTTGACTAAGATACTTCCCAGGGAAAAGCTTGAGCTTTGTAGTAACTTGGCCGGAATGAGTTCCCTGGCCAAGGTAAGTTCCAAATGAAACTGCTATGGTGATGAATCTCCTCCTAATGGGGCTGGAGGGGGAGATTGTTAGGAAAATGGGGTCCAGTCCCATGTAAGTGGTTTTGGACCAAGTAAAGGCCATGGGCCTTGATCTTTTATTTTACACAGAGCCCTAGCTACTTAATAAAAAAAAAGAGGTGGGGTTGTTTAAAGTGTGTGTGTCGACAACCAAGCAGAGAAAGAAGAAAAGCCAGGAAAAGCAGAGAAAGAAAAAGGAGAAGGGAGAGTTGGTTGAACGGAAGTCGATCCGTGGTCCGATTGAGTTGGAACCTTGTCAGGAGGTTTATGATTCAGAGTTTGACATTCTGAACGGTGAAGATCGGGTTTGAAGCTCTCTAGGAACAAATCCAGGGTGTATTTGTTGAGTCACTTATTTGGTGAGATTTCTCCAATTGTTTCTCTAGTTGTTGATTAGCTCTAGTTTTAGCTAGAGAAGAACTTTGTATAACTATTATTTGATAGTGAAGATTTTTCTGGCGGCCCGTGGTTTTTTCCCTCTACACTGGAGGGTTTTCCACGTAAATCTTGGTGTGCTTTATTTTTCTGCGCATTTGATTATTGATTGTTGTCTATTGCTTCTGTATTGTTGTGATTATTGCTTCAGGTGCAACACATCCTCCATAGCCTGCATTTTTTATTAGTGTTTGCTTTATGCTTTCAGAACTTATTAATGTCTGTTGCTTTGCTACTTAATACATTAGAAGAAATACTTCGGAAGAAAATGTTGATGGGTTTAAAACTTACACATAAATTTCAAAAATTTTAAAATAAAAAGGCACACACCTGAACAAGAAGTTTACATTGAAAATTATTGAAGCAACTTATAGCACTTGACTCAAGGCCTAGTGCTTCTAATGTGCTTACTGAAGATAGTAGCAACCTGATTTTGTTTCATAGTAGATATCAATTTGAGTATTTATTTATATCTTCTCTATGTCAAACTTTGTCTTCGTTACACACCAAAAAAAAAAAAAAAGTTCAATATAGAACAAAATCTTCAATTACTTATTTATTTAATTGTTAGTGTAGAACTGAAGCAGAAGCCTCTACATTCGGGGAATTTCTTCCCAACAGTTTGGCTTTAGCTTCTTCAGGTTGCTCATTAAACTCACTTGATTACAACCCAATTTTTGTGTCTTCATCCTGCAGCTTATTGATCCTTTGTAGAAGCTCTTTCATGTATTCTATGGTATTTCCAAGTATAGATGTTTTATCCATCTGCTAATGTTGGCATTCTTCTATATATCAGTTGCAGAACTTTTTCAACTTGACTAAAAAAATGCCTAATTGTTTTAAAAGATGGCATGTCACTAAAATGCTACCATTACATTTTACTATTATGCTAAATATGAAACTTTCAACAAATTACATTTTACCATTGAAAGTGATTGTGATTTTTTTAGCTACCGAAAACAAAGATTCATACTTTGAAAAAAAAAAAAAATATTAGTTATAAAAAAACACTAAATTCCACTCTTTATAAACTATATAAAATCGTTGATAGCCAAATAGAGAGTTAAAATTTTCTTTTTTTTTAAAGAAAGAAGATTATGAGTTATATAATTAATTCGAGAAGTATTTGCTCAAATAAAAAGAAACTTTTGAAAGAAAGTGAGATTCAACTAATTTTCTTGCAAAATTTTGAATTTTTATTCACTAATAGTGTTAGTAAGTAGAAAGTAGTAAGTGAGAAATTATGAAGGAAGTGGGTAATTGCAGCTTTTGAACTCAAATTTTGGTTTATGTAAAAAGGTGAATTTTGGTGGATATGGATAATTTGCAGCTCAAATTTCGTATTCTGCAAAATTAGATGGCGTAAAAAAAAAATGAAAAGGCTTTTGAAATTATAAGTTATAACCTGTTATAAGAGATTTTCGATTTCAAAACTTATATTGTTATTAACGTATCTTACATAAATGAGCAGGAGTTAAAAAGTAATTGTTGCGGCGACTTGCTCCCGCAAAATGGAATGCATGGAGGAGTTGTAAAGACAGTAGCCTGTCCAGGAAAGCCAACCGTCTCTCCTTCATTTCACTTCATAAAAAAAAAAGAAGAAAGTCCATCACATTTCAACATCTATGTTGAGCATCCACCTGTCTACTGTTTTAAAAAATTTCTAGGAATTCAACCAATAATCTCCATAATTCCGCTGCTAGAGTGACCTTTTCCCCATTTTTAGTCCTTCCTTTGACGGCAGCCAGAAACGCGTCCTCCCCTAGCCCTTTCGGTACTTCTTGCTTCCAGATCTGCACTCCAAAGTACTCCTTCAGTACTTACTAGTCAGTTTCCATAAAAAAAAAAAAAAAAAAAAAACTCACCCCAGGTCTATCTTTTTATTCTTTTCCTTCCTGCCTTCTTTCTTTCTTTCCTTTTGCTTTTACTTCTTACTATTTAGCTTCACCCTTTTTTTTCCCCTCAGTTGGGTTTTCTTTTGGACCCTGAAAAGATATGGATTCTGAGCAGCGTCGGAAGCGGAAGAGCATCTACAGGCCCTACCCACGGCCTTAGGTTTTGTCTGTAAGGTTGTTAATCTTGTGCTTGTCTTTCTTGGTTTTCCTTTTGTTCTTCTAGGTACCAATCCGGACAGTGTCTTTTCACCCTGTTCTGAGCATCCCAAGTTTTTCAATCTTGTCCAAAAGTTCCCTTCAGGATTCTTTTCATGGTAATTTACGGTTACCTTTGAAAGTAGAAGATCGAGTCTTGTTCCCTGATCACTTGCTCTTGCTTGTATCCAGCAAGATTGATCAAGCGGACAGGTTGGACTGTGTTTACTACAAAGTTTTGGATGATTCTAGTGAAGTAATTGAGGAGAGTAAAGATAAGGAGATTGTCGACGAGGGGCTTTTGTCTATTGATGAATATGATGGGTTTAGACCGACTGTTAGGTGCCCTCTTCCTCCTCTGAATTCCTACTGTGGGTTTGAGGCGGCGAGGAGATGGGGTTTATTATAATTGTTCTTTGAGGAGTAATCAGACAGTTCATTCATGGGATAGAATGGCTTATGAAGCGGCAATGGATGGGAAAAATGCAGTTGTTTTTGTTAAGGGGTTGAATCTTCGACCCCATAAAGAATCCGATCCTACCCAGTTCAGGTGCCAGTTTGGTTTGGGGAATTGGGATGAAGATGACGGATTCGTGCTAATGAATGAAGCAGTAGCGGCTGCACAAGAGGTTTTTAGGTGTTCACTGCCTAGGAGTATAAGACATAATCCGGATAAGGCTCAGGGAATTCGAGTTACTGTTGTCCATGGTGGTGAGAGTGGTGCGGAACACAAGCCAATGCCATCTGTGGTTAAAATCACAATTCCAGATCCTATGAGCACGGGAGGATTCAGGGAAGGCATAAGGAGGATATGCCTATCCCTTCTGTGGATAAACTACACAATTCAAAGTCTTTCCAGAAGAAAAGGAACCGGGGGAAGTATGAGCTCTGCGCCTGCACTATGCTCTGGAACCAGGCACCGGCACTGCGGGAGTGGATTATGTACCATGCCTGGCTAGGTGTTGAACGCTGGTTCATTTATGATAATAATAGTGATGATGGAATTCAACAGGTAACTGAAGAACTTGATTTTCTAAACTATAATGTTAGCAGGCATACCTTGCCATGGATTAAAACCCAGGAGGCAGGGTTTTCGCACTGTGCTTTAAGAGCAAGAAATGAGTGTAAATGGGTAGGCTTCTTTGATGTTGATGAGTTCTACTACTTCCTTCGTCATCACCGGAGAGGTTTTGCTGGGTCAAAATTTACTAAGATCCCCGGTTGCAAATTACTCGTCATCAAGGACAATTGCAGAAATAAGAACAGCTTGCCACAGCTTTGGGCCATCTGGATTGAGCTTACCTCAATCACAAGGAGTAACTGTAGGTTACACTTACCGGCTCCAATGCCCTGAGCGACATAAGTCTATTGTGCGGCCTGATTTGCTCAATGAAACTCTTCTCAATGTGGTGCACCACTTCCAGCTGAGAAAGGGATTCAGGTACCTGAATGTGCCTGAAAGTTCTATCATAATAAACCACTACAAGTACCAGGTATGGGACACCTTTAGAGCCAAGTTCTTCAGAAGGGTTGCAGCCTATGTTGTTGATTGGCAAGAAAATCAAAACCAAGGGTCAAAGGATAGAGCGCCTGGGCTTGGAACTGAGCCCATTGAACCACCCAATTGGTGACTACAGTTCTGTGAAGTCTGGGACACCGATCTGAGGGACCTTGTCCTCGCAAATTTTACAGATCCTGCCACAGGGGGCTTACCCTTGGAGAAGGCTCTTTTGTAACAGTACCAAATTTGGTTGCTTCCAGCTTGGTGCCCGTGTGAAACAGATTAATGACACCAAAAATTCATTCTTTTCATTTTTTATTTTTTTGTATTTTTATCTGATTTTTTTATGGGTATGAGATCAGTTGATTATAGGGATCTTACACAGCTGTAAATTCTGTGATGATGAAATAACATTTTCTTTTGTCCCTCTCGTTGATTTCTATATTAGTTAATGAGTTATTGCTGATTTTTCCTGTAGTTTATTTATTTTAAAGAAAGTGGCCACTACTACAGCATCTTCATGTTCTTCTACAGATGAGATGAACTAGTATAGGACGTAACTTCAAACTATTGAATGAATTTAAGGGGAAAACTTCAAATAAAATATGTTTGGAAAACTCATAATTCTATTTTATTAACAAGAACAGGATCAAGTAAAATGTTCCTGAATATCTTAAGGGTACACAATAACTGCATCCCCTATATGCTATACAGATAGTCGGTAACTCGTTTATCAGTAGCTTCCTGGAAGCTAGAAAATTGAACTAGCAAATTGGGAGTTTAGCCTATTACAATAATATGCATGATACACTCTTCATGTACATCCTTCACACTCGCTACAGCTAAAAAACATGGCATTGCAAGTTTTGAAGCATCATGGCATACAACAGAACCCTTTTACAGGAATACTAGGTTTGCATATGTTGTTTAAAGAAGAAATTTTCAATTGCATGTCCAAGAATGTTTGAATGCAACACATCAACTAGAAATATTTTCAGGGACCAAGAAAAATTGAATTATTAATTACATGGCAGCATGTAGGGCCTGTATCCTGATATCATCTGCCCTCAGTCCCAAGGAATATCACTTCCAGGGAAACCTAAAAATCCAAAAACAAGAAGAAAACACCTTAAAACTAGGAGAGACGGAGAATAAAATTAACAAAGTAGAGAAGACGAACAATGTAAGTGGAAATATTACAAAAGTTGAGAAGATCAAAAAGAGGATGCGGTTTATGCTTTTATGTCTAGAGTGGTTGAGCAGGATTTGTGGTTGTGAACCATCAAATTGTCCTTAATAGTATCACCCCAATACTCTTCATGCCATGCGATAGACATGTATTAAGATTTATGATTATTTACTAGGTCCCATCAGCAACTAAAAAGAGAGCGACAAAGAGGTAATGGGGAAAATAGAGTAATTTATAAAATTAAGTCAAAAAATATGAGGGCAGAATTCACAATATGATTTTGCTTTTCTATCATTGGCATGCGTATGCAGAACATCCTACATTTCTACTTTAAAAAAAATTGCTATTCACAGTTTTCAATGATTTCTTCAGATAAGATTCAGCGCTCCTAAAAAAGAAGTGGAAACAAGATAAGCTACATCGGATGTCATTAAGAAGTTATTTTCTAAAAAGAAGAAATGACAAAATGCTCTATTTCTATATTCTGAGTAGTACATATAATGTTTTAAGTCTCATAATGATAAAAAAAAAAAAAAGAAGTAATAAAGAACTACCTTAAATGAATCCTGCAGCAGATGTTATGAACTAGAGATCAATATTTACAGTTTGACTTGTTCAAACTCACTTTTGCACCACTCATGGCATGTTACTTACATATTTTGCAAGTGTTGCATCCAATTTCTCTCCGACATAAGTAATCCATGCCTGAAAATAGAGGAATATCAGGCTAAAAGGAATTAAAGGAAAAAAAAAGAGAAAAATTAAAAGAGAACATCTGAGCATTTGGTTTGTGGTTGGTACATGTATTCTCTTTACTCTTCGAGCAGGATTTGAATCCCCCATTCCCCAAATCAAAGAAAATTGTAGGAGAAAGGGAGGGAAGAGGTGACGAACAATCATAACAGCAATCAAAAAGTATTAGTGATTAATCAACAAGACAGGGTCCTTAGAAATTAAAAAAATACTTTATATTCTATTGAGAATGAGAATGACTGACAAAGTTTTAAAATCACAAATGCAGGATTCAAAACTGGAGAACAATAAATGACTAATATTCATAACTAAAGAAAAAATGACCTACGATCAAGTCAAAATCCTTTTTTTTTTTGTTGCATATCGCCAAATGCAGGCCCCAATTTCTTTTATTATTCTTTCATAAAAAAAATAAAGAAATTACAGAGAGTTACTAGGAATGAAATATGACATTTACGACTAAACTAATTGCATTATTGGCCAGCTTAATACTAACAAGGGAGATTGTTAGTCTGCCTAGATAAGCATCTTTCGAAAAAGGCTATGAGTTGGAAGGTATGTCCCTTGTTCTGATTGAATAACTAGGCTAGATTATCCTTTAGGACTATGGGCAATGCCATTAGAGCCCGACAATGGTGTTATGATTTGCCTGGTACGATCAAGGATCTGATTGGGCCCGACAAGTTTTAGGACTTGTGGAGAGTTCGTCCAGCATGC
The DNA here is from genome assembly GCF_002303985.1 of Durio zibethinus. The sequence continues at coordinate 10,091,988 of NW_019167971.1, read as the reverse complement.
ACCGTCGACCCGAACCATAAACACCTTTTTTCAAGTGTGGCATTATATCTATACATTTATTAAGCTTGATTAATACACCCTTACTTTTGATTACCATATAAGGGTTTTATTGTTAAAAGAAAGAACTTTCCATGAAGAAAAAAATAGTAACTAAACATTTAATTTCAATGATTAAAATTAAATTTTTGACAGCTTTAGATACCAAAAAGATGAAAGAGCTTATCTAATGAAATAAATAAATAAAAGTAGCTTATAAGCACTTCAAATGTATATATATTCTAGAGAAAAACGTGTAAATATTATTTTTTTGAAAACATTGTAAGGTAGAAATAAAGAGCAAACAAAATTAATACATAAAGTTGTTCTATTAAGAAGCATAGTATATAAATCGTGATAAGTGCATATAATCTATAACTATTATTCTATAATTTACTAATTATAATTTAAAAATTATATAAATTTTAGTATAAAAATTTTATTTTTAGGTAATGGCTCTACATAATTTTTTATTATAATTGAATAATTATAAAATTATAATAATAAAAGAAATTATAAATGAAATTGACATTGGCCATGACATCATGTAAGGCTAATTTTTATGCCAAATGGTGAACTAGCTTTCTTTGGATATGACAAGGTTTACCGTTTGTCATCATCTTCCAATTGTTCACGTGATGCATGAACTTTTTTTTTTTTTGGTTTTTAAGCCTAGCCTTTATGCCTTTTAACCGAAATTTTCTCATATGTCAAAATCACATACACATAATAATATTGTTATTAATTTACAAAAAATAAATGAGTATTTTAAATTTTAATTGCATTGTTCGCATATTCTGAAAAAAAGAAATTGTTATTACTTTCAAAATGTAAAAAACATGCAGGTTTAGTGGATTGAGTTTAGAGTAGGCTATTTTTAAGTTGGACCGAAACAACTATATTTGTGTGTTTTTATTTTTTATTTAAGTTTGCTATTTTGTGTATGGGTGCTGCCTATGCATGTTGATTTCCTAACAAGTGGTACAAAGCGAGGTTCATGGAAAGAAGAGGCAGGCTCAAGAGATCGTGAAGCAAGTATTTCAATATGTCTAAAGAAGTTATGTTTAGTATGTCTATGCCCAAGTTTGATATTCCATTATTTGATGGAAAGATTAATTTTATGTTATGATAAAGTACGATTTAAGATTTGTTAGTATAATATGGGTCGAATCAAACGTTAGAGAGTAGTAAGCTTAAAAGTATATTTGACAAAAATTGAAATAGAATTAAAAAAAAAAACTATTAGTACTATTAGATTGGTGTTAACCCTAGAGGTAATAGTGTGTTAATTGAGAGTACTCCAAAGAGTTTGTAAGATAAGCTTAAAGGTATTTATGCATAGAAATTGTTGACTAAGAAATTATATTTAAAGATGGATTTATATTCTCTGAAGATAGAAGAATGTATAAGTCTTCATAATCACCTGAATAAGTTTAAAGATAGATTTATATTCTCTGAAGATAGAAGAAGGTATGAGTCTTCATAATCACCTAAATAAGTTTAATAGATTAGTTTCTCAATTGCTAACGATATCTATTAATGAGTTAGAAGATAAACAGAAGGCTTTAATTTTGTTGTCATTTTTGCCTAAGTTTTATAAGCTTTTAGTTCAGACTTTATTAATGGGTAGGTCTACTTTAAAGTTGGATAATGTGACTACTTGTTGCGTGAGAACGAAAGATTTATGGGAACACAAAACTTATCAGCTGGGGAAAGTACACTAGCTGTAAAGGGTTTTGATCAAGAAAGGACTCAAAAGAGGATTGATAGATCAAGAGAGAGATCAAAGTCAAAAGATAAAGATTATAGTGAAAAAATATTATTATTGTGGTGAAAAAGGATATATCCAAGTACAGTTGCAAAAAGTTAAAAAGAGATATGGCTGCTTTTAAAAAGCTAAATGATAAGAAAAAATCGAATGAAAGAAAAAAATGATACTGCTACCATTATGTCTAATGATGATGATGTCATTTTGATGACTTGTATGAATGAGACTCAGACTTTGAAAGATGATAAAGGTTGAGTTTTAGATTTAGCTGCTATAGTCCATGTCTGCAATGATAGGAGTTATTTTATGAAATTAGAGGAGAATGTGAAGTGTAGGGATAATGTGTTTGCCAACAATAAAAATGTGCAGATTCAAGGCATTGAAAGTATTCACCTTAAATCTCACAATGGTGTTGTTAGGATGCTTCATCATGTAAGGTATATACTGAGTTATAGCTACAATTTAATTGCTTTGGGTGAGTTAGCTTTTCAGGGATACATATACTAAAGTAGTAATGATTCATTGAAAGTATACAAGAATAGTAGTGTGGTTCTACAAGAGAAAAAGGTAAAAAATTACTTGTACATGCTTGATGGAGGCTTAGTTGCCATGATTCCTATGATAAAAAAAAGAAAAAAGGCAAATGTGTTAGCTTTGTAGATACTATTAAAGTGTTTGGAGATTCAAGTTAAGAAAAGATTTGTTGGGATTTGTCTTAAATCTTATAATCTCATATCGAAAGTTAAGTGAAGTTATAAGAGTTTGAGTTTATCTTATATCTCACATCAGGAGTTTAGTAAAGGTATAAAGGATTTCACCTTTATAAATAAGATATTTTAGTTTTAGTTTAGTAATTCCAGATAGTTAGATACCAAAAGAATAGCTTAGTGAGTAAACTATTGAAAGTGTGTAATCGGGTTTTAGGTTAAGTTTTGAGTAAAGAGTTTTTGATGACTTTTCTCATTCTAAAAGTCTCACAGTTATCAAGATTTATTTGTTAGTGGATTGGGTTTGGAGTAGGTCATTTTTTAGTTAGACCGAAACAAATTTATTTGTGTTCTTATTCTTGATTTGAACTTATTATTTTGTGCATGAGTGTTACATGTGTGTATTGATTTCCCAACACAAATATATATCTTTCCTATTCTATTTAATAGGACCAGATCGAGATCTTTTTGTATATCTATTAGTATTATTAATATTTAAAAAGAAATTCAATCTCTATTGTTATTGAAGCCTTGAAGGTTATTTACCAAAAAGAATAAAAAGAAAAAGATCTACTGAAGGTTTTTTTCTTGCTTATTTTCTCCTTTTTTAAAATCTTTCAAATATTTATTTAAAATACATTTCAATTTCCAAGCTTTATTAAAAATTCAATAAGCATTGCTGCTATCGTTACTTCATTTAAAAAAAAAAAAAAAACTAAGCAGCCCCAACTTTTAATGTCTATATTTTTTTTTCACTATCTTCAGCTAAGATCTTTTCTTGTATTAAAAAAAATTGCAAGCATTGTGAACCAAAATTTGACATAATGAAAATTCACTTCTTAATAAAAGTAAATAAATCATTTAAGTTAAATTTGATATTCATTATTTGTTAATTGTTATGCTATCTAATTGTTTTTGTCTCATAAATAATATCCTAATTTGATTTTAAAGGTCAAACTTTTTCAACTTTGATTTTATTTTATTTAATATATTACTAATTAAAACATGAGAAAATATTTTCGAAAAACCTTAAATAAGGAAGTTTTCAAATTTAATTTTATAAAATTGATTTAATAAAATATTTAAAAAAATTAATAGTACAAGTTGATAAAAAATTTGCTAAGAAAATAAAAACCAAACATAACAAATAGAACACAATATTCTATAAAAATATATATAAAAAAGGTTCAATGTGTCACTCTCAACTACCTTTATAAAAACTAGCAAAATATTTGCAAACTAGCAAATTAATCGTGCATTATCATTGGTCAAAATTTTTGTTTTATCATATCTACTTAATTAGTTTTTTTATTGAAAAATTTTTTATTGAAAATTCACGTATTCTAACAACAAAAAAAGGCAAAGGTAACAAAAATAAAACAAATAGGGATGACATGTGGTTATTCGATTGGCCTTTCGTTTTTCACAAAAATTATCAAATTTTAAAAAAAAAGTAAAAAAATAAAAAAAAATGAAAAAAAGGAAAAATTAAAGAAATAAACAAAGAGTTTATAGACAATGTTGAACACTTTTATTAAACTTAAAATATTATTTTTTAAATTAAGATATCCAATAATCATTTTATTAATATAATAACTAAACTAAAATTAATAATAAAATATATATTTCTATACATACTTCAAACTTGGTTGAAAGAGGATACTCTAAACATGTTTCTGCCTCGATCTCTTTTTACTTTAAAAAAAGTGACCTATTTTAACTTGACCCCTATCTAAAAAAATTCTTCCTCTTATCTGATTAGGATGGATCAAACTTGTTGAATACAAATTGTTTTTATATTTCTATCAATCAACCTCTTTTTTTAATTAATTTAATTAAAAAATAAAAAAAATAAAAAAACGTGGCTTTATTAAATTTAAGTATTAAATAATAATCTTATTAATATAATACATATATATATAATGAAATGGAATAATAAAAATAAAGTTATCTAAAGGATTTTCAAAAATATGATTGAAAAAAGAACAAAAAATCAAATCTTAATATGATGACAAACTTCCTTAATTTTTTTAAATTACCAAATAAAAAAATTAAATTAATAATATTAAATGGACCCCACTTCTTTAAAAATTTTAAAATATTTTAAAATTTTATTAAATATTAAAGAAATTTAAAAATAAAAAAAAAATAAGAACCAAATGATTGGATAAATGATATGCATTTAGCATTAAGGGGGTTACACAAAAAATAAATTCATTGAAATATTTATTAAATATGAAAAATAAAAATAATTGATAAGAAAAAAAATAATATCCTGTATACGCTTAATATTAAATGGGTCTCAAAATAAAAGAAGTAAATCTAAAAAAAAAAAAAAATCAAATCCTTATTTGGCATCAACATATTTGTCAATATCTTTTTTGAAAAAATAAAATTAAATAACAATGAAAAATATATATTTTTAATAATATTATAAAATAAGTCTTAAATTTTTAAAAATATTTGAATTTTTTATTAAATAAATAAAGTAAAAAATAAATATAAAATGTAAAAAGTAAAAAGAAAAAATAATCAAATAATTTGACATGTTATGCCTTGAGATTAAGTAATAAAAAAATTAAATCTAAAAATGTATCTATTAAATATATTAAAAAATAACAAAAAGGTGAAGAAATGAAAAAAAACATGTAGCATACCTTTGATATCGAAATGGTAAAATGAACTATTAAAAAATTTATCAAATCTTCTAAAAAAAGAGGAAAAAAAATGGAAAAAATTTTACATTCAGTTGGTTACAAAAAAAAAAAGATATTTGTAAAATATTAAAAAAATTAAAAAATTACATGTGATAGTAAATAAGAAAATTCTTGAAAAAAGAGTTCAACAAAAAAAAAAGGTTGAAAAAAGTGAGTCACATTGGAAAAAAATTATAATAAAATATATAAAAATTTAAACTAAAACAAATGAAAAAAAATTATTAAATTGAACTCTACGAAAACATGTGAGTCTCATATTTAAAAAAAAAAAAGGTGGGTAGTAAAGGAAAAAATTTGGATGGTAGGTTTCATTTATTAAATAAAATTTATTTAAAAAATTAAAGAGATTACATATGTTAACCTAAAAAAAAATATCGATGATATATGACATATAGTTAGAGATATTCATGGACTAGGCGGACCAGATTCAGGTCAAATTTATACTTAATATTAATAATTTATATGCTTGTTCAAACTTAGTTCAACCATAATTTCGAGTCTTAAAATTTTTTCAAGCCCAGTCCAAATTAAAAAAATAAATCTCAAACCCACCAATTAAACATAATTTATATAATAAAAAATTAAAAAAGTGTGATTAAATTAAGTTTAATGAAATTATACTTAATTCACATGTATATAACAATTAAAAATAAAAATTACATAAAAATAAAAATTAAGTTTAATAAAATATATAATTTTTATTTTTAATTTATATATATGAATTAATTTATATATAATTCACATATATATAAAAACCAAAAAATTATATATATATAAATTCAAGCCTAATCAGGTTAGGCTTAGGCTTTAAATTTTTTATTCAAGGTTCGGCCCGAAATTTAAATAAGCCTAAAAATTATACCCAAACCCATTTAACGGGTTTTAATTTTTTGTCTAAATTCTTTCAAAACTTAGACAGAACTTCAAATTTAGGCAAACAACCTGATCCTTGAACAAATTTATGTATAGTGCATATTTATATATATATATATATATATATACACATAATTTATCTATAAAATGGTTAGATTTGGACCCATGTATGAATTACATATTAACTATGTATGAATATTATATTTATATTAAAAGAAGAGATACAAGTCCCATAATAAAAAAAATCAATAGGAAAAAAAATGAAACCAAGGTGTGGGTCCTATATAAAAAAGAATGTAGATCCTACACCTTTAATAAATTTAAAAATTAAAAGGTAGGTGAGCCCTATAAATAAATAAATAAAAGAAAAAAAGGATAAAAAATAAAACAAATGTTGTGTTTTGCATCCTCAAAAATTTAACAAAAAAATTGTGAACTTCACATTTTAAAATTCTTTTTAAAAATAAAAAGCATATGGGCCCATTAATTAAAAATCCAAAAAAAAAGTTGGAAAAAAAATAAAACCAAATTATAGGAACTACACTAAAAAAAGCAAAAAAAAAAAAAGATTATGAACCCCATGCCTTTTAAAAACTAAAAAAAAAAGTAGGTCGACCCATAAAAAATAGGTTAAAAAATCATAAATGTCCTTAAATTATAATTCAATAATCATTTAAGTTTTGAATATTTTATTATAATTAATCAAATTCTTAATTTTCTATTTTTAACTCATTTGAATCCTTAATTAGATGAAATTTAGTCACATGAAAAACTTGAATCAAGCAATCCCTGAACTATATAGTCAGTTAAACCCTCAAAGGGATTTTAGAAAGGAAAACGAGAGAAAATAGAGAAAAAATTTTTTATTTTATTTAATTTTCACATGTATTAATTATGCAATTACTACAAGAAATTTGACATATAGTGACGCTCAAAAAAGTGTTAGTAAAATCTAAAAATTTGTTAGTATAGCACCATGAACCTTATATCGACGGTAAAAATGTGTATTTCGTTAAATTTTTATCCGTCAGTATATCTCTTGTCGGTATAGACCTATACTTACAATTTTTAAGGCGTCAAAATAACTTATAGAGATACTCCAATGATTCAAGATCGTTAGTAAATATATATCTGTTAGTATAGCATCTATTGTGTGTTCCACTATTATACCTTTTAGCTATAGTTAACACCCATCATTATAGACTTGTATGTTTTAATTTTTCTTGCCTATACCAATGGTTAATAGTTGTCAGAATAGACTTTACCTATATTGATACTTAAAGCTTATTAGTATAAATTTGTATGTATTAATTTTCTCACTTATACCGACAGCTAGTGCCCGTTAGTATAGACTTATATGTTTTAATTTTTTTAACTTATACTGACGGTTAATGCTTATAGGTATAGACTTGTAATTTATTTTTCCTATACCGACGCTTAGCATCTATCAGCATAGATTTATATTTTTTAATTTTTTTACCTATACCAACTGTTAGAAACTGTCAGTATAGAATTGTATGCTTTAATTTTTTTACCTTTACCGATGATTAGAGATTATCAGTATGGACTTATATGTTTTAATTTTTTTATTATATTTTGGTGACTATTAGTATCGCCTGAAATATTTCAACAATCAAGTATGTTAGTATAAATATTAAGATGTTGGTAACTTTTTTTAAAAATTATATTTTTAATTATTAATATTAATTTATTTATAATCATAATATAATAAGTTTTCATTTAAACAAAAAAAAAACACAATAAAGTAAAAGATATTTAATAACATTAAAACTACAATTAAATTATTTATAATTGACAAAGTTAGTATAAGTGAAAAACTAAAGTCATTATACCAAGTCTGATAAAACAAACATCGATAAAACAAACAAAGATAAAGAGTTACACCATCTCACGCTATAAAACATAATAATAAGTTTGCAGCTCCAGACATCAAAAGACATTTTAATCACCTTAAAACTTCAATAGAACTCTGAACAAGATAATCTTAAAAAATCTATAAATAAACAAACAATTGCAAAACCACTTCGATAAGAAAAAACATACATGCACTTATTACAAGCCCTTTCTAAAACTAAATTATTTTAATCATACAAAATATCACAAGTCTTGAAAAAGTCAACAAGTATAGCTATATCATGTAACTAACAAGCTCAATGAACCCAGGTTACTAACAGTATTCAATATACCAATCAATCATCACAAAACACAATAGCCTTATTTCAACAAAGTGTATAACATCCAAAACAAAACCAAATCCTGTTACAAACATAATGCTCTGAGTAAATAAACAACTTTATAAAATAAATGATCCCACCATAGATTTTTACAAAGAAGCATCTGCATAGCATAAAAAAATCCAATTAGAATTCTTGTAAATTATCTTATATATACAGAAGGTAAAAAGGTAATAATCTATTCATATACCAGTAGAAATAATTTTATAAACATCTTTTTCATTCATATATACAGAAGGTAATCATCTATTTATATTCTAGCAAAAATAATTTTATAAACATCATATTCACTAGTGTAATGCATGAATGAACAAGAAATAACCTAATTTGCATGTGTAATCTCCTTATTATTTTAGTTTAATTTCAAATAATAACTTAATGAAACCAACCTAAGATTATTTTAGTCAACAAAACTATCATTAAACAAATATTTTCACTATAACATTCAAGTCTACAACTACAAAGCATCTTTACATCATAAAGAAGCCTTTTCAAAGAAAAAAAAAGACAAGAAAGCCTTTTTAAGGAAAAAAGAGCAGACTTTAAATCATAGTGTAATTTAATGATTATGACAAAGACGATGGGTAATATTTTAAGATAGCAATTACAAGATTGAAAACCTAGATTCAAAATTGATTATGGCATTCTATCTAAGAAACAAGTATTAAGCAAAGTATTTCCATATATATATATATCATGTGATGACGAGTTTACCATTTTTATTTTTATTAGGTTGATGACTTGAATTTGAAAAATGATAGTTTTTTTGTGGGATTTTTGGAGCACTACTAGCATTAGAAACTTAAAATTAATTCAAAAAAATTTCAATAAGGTTCAAGATTAATGAGCAAGATGATAATATATATATAATAAACTAAAATAGATGTTATATATACCTCTCTATTCACCACGTGAGTAACATTATTCAAGATATCCATATTCTCATTAGGAAATTATTTTTTAAGTACCGATAAGATAGCATTTAAAGTTTTTTTTTCAAGTCTTTAATTTTAGCCTTCAACTCTTGTACCTCTTCCTTATGCTGAACCAATTTAGAATATGAAGGACCATTTTGTTTAGAAGAAGTAGATACTATACCCATGCAATGAATGTGCCTTTTTTCTCTTCAATCCTTTAATTTTTGAATAAACATCATCTTTCCATGAACTTTCTTTAGAATTATGAGTATTAGTTTTGCTCAAATCTTGTTTTGTAGGTTCTTAAAATTGTAAACAAACATTTTAGTATAAAGAAACTAAACATAAGTAAAAGTAAGTAATAACTAAATTAAATACCATAATTTCAGCAGGCTACCTTGTCATTCACAATACTTCTATCTTTATATGTACGAGAAAGAATATACACCTCAGCACGTGATGGTGAAATTCCATTAGCTTCTTATTTTTACAAAGGTACAACATTAATTATTGTAATGATAAAATCGAACATATAAAAAGTAAACTTTATATTCATTTAACTGAGTGCGATAAAAAAATTAATATATGTACCATGGTTTGAATGATCATCGAGAATGATTTTGTTTCTGTGCAATGAGGCTCATCTAATTTTGAGCGATTTGTTTTGTTTGTCTTTCTTTGTTCCTTTAAACAAATGAATAAGGAAAGATATATTATAATAACTTTGTAGTTATTATCATAGTATTCAAACAAAGTAAATAGTATATTTTGTAAACATTTGCTTTCGCTTTGTTAGTCAACCAATGTGCAGCAAGAAATAGGAATTAACTTTTATCTACTCAAGAATCATCAACCTTTGTAGGCATTTCCTCTGGTGTCTTATGTTCATCACAAAATTTAGACTTCAATTCATTCTTCCATTGCCTCCACTTAGTACTAATGTTTTTTAGTGTCCAAGACTTAATTTTTTGAAATATTTTTTCATCAACGAGCTCATCATAATCAAATTTGTGAAATTCAAACTTAGACTACAATTTAAAAGAGGTAATTGGAAAAAAAATGTCAATATATATTATATGAATTGCTACTATTAACTAAAAACTAAAAGATTATTGTCATGGTATTAGTTAGCAACTAAAATATTATCGTATTGATACCTCTAATGTTTTTCACATTTCTTCCTTCTTTTCATCCAACATTTCATGTCAATTTGTATAATTAATTGATGCAAAGCTAGACATTCTCACCATGTTACCAATAAATTGAGTTAAAGAGCAAGATTCATCACCAATAGGTATAGCATCATTATTAACCTTAACAACAGCATGCTCTCCTTTTTCCAAATCCCAAATATTAGCCATACGTGTAGGACTTCGAGGTTTTTTATGTTAAATATTTTTTATATAGAAAAATTACATGTAAAGAAAACAATTAAATTCATTAAAAATTTAAGCAAGTACAACATTATAACACATAAAGAATTGTACTAACAAATTATAATGTTTTCATACCTGAATTATGTTCAACTTGTTTATCTTAATTTTCATTATTTGTAGATTAAGAAATTGGTTCTTGAGATTCTTGTAAAGGCTTATGTTATGAAGCTTTTAGATATACAAGCACATGTTGTTCTTCAGATTGAGTTTGCAGTTGAGAACTAGAGGCATGATTTGCCCTATTGATATTCAATCATCTATGCTTTGCCATCTTAAGTCTAATAATACACAAAATATACTAAGTATAATATAATAGAGACCTTAATAGTGGGAAACCATATAAAGCACAAAGTATCATTTAATATATTACATGATCACACAAAATTGAGTATTTCAAGCAAGTAACACAAAAACAAAATAATTGTGAACTATGTCTTACATTACAAAATCTTAACAACAATTTAAACTATTATATAGAATTAAAAAATATCCTTCCCATTATGTTCATCTATGGAATCTTTTTTTAAATGCTCATTTTTCATCTCTAGTGTGACCTCCATTCATTTATCATCAACTTCACATCTAACCCAATTTGAAGTACCATGTGTGTCATCAAATTGAATATGGATTTCTCCTTTTTCTTGCTCTCTATATAAGGATGATTCATCACCCATATCAAATATATTTCTAAGTTTTGCATGCTTCACAAAAACCCAACCATTATGTCTTTCATCCTTCATATAAGAAACTTTCTTAACTTGTGATGCCAAGATAAAAGGATCATAAACCAAATTAATTCCACTATAAGCTAGATGTGAAAAATTCATAAGAGTGAAACCAAAATTATCTTTCTTATAAGCTCTATTTATATCAATCCAATCATATTTAAATAACACAACTTTCATTCTACTAGTATAATTCAACTGAATGATGTCTTTTAAAATCTTATAATAGTTAACTTTCCCCTCAATAGGTTGTGAATCTCTTGTACTTGCATAACTCATCATTTTGATTGTTACAGCAACCCCACTATTTTGAGTTTTCAAGTATCTCTCATGTGTCTTGGTATGAAATATAAAACCATTAACGATATAACCAGTGTATTTCCTAACAATGTCAGTTAGATCATAAGCAAGCCATCTAAGCTAACTATGATGTTTGCATCTTTTTTTTATCCAAATTGGCAACCTACCAATTTCATATTTGGTTAAAATAATCATCTAACTATAAAAACTTTAATTACATATTTCAAACCATGATGTGCGACTTACATGATCATGAAACCAATCATGAAAAGTTTCACTTTATAACTTTTGTATCCATATGGCATAAGTCGAGGAGACCGATTATGCCTATTAAGAAATTGGTCATGTTTTCTACATTAAAAAAATTCTTAGAAGACTATACAATATATTACAAAAGAATATTATCAAGTATAATATGCATGTAGATAAGTGATCTTACTTTATAAAATGAGCAACCTCAACAAAATTAAATAGCACATATCGATATGCTTGAACCAAAGTTATAGCATCAAGTACAATTTGTGAGACCATTTTATGCTTGTTATCATTAAAACCTTTATGTTTTAATGTTCCCAATGGTCTTCCTATAGTAGAAAGAATGGATATTTCTTCCTCTACAAAGGAATTCTTGTCTTCATTTCAGATAGGTTAATTAAAAATAGTTTTCATCTCATCAAAGTATTTTGAACAAAAAGTTATGCATTCATTTGCTAAGTACCTTTTTGCAATTGAACATTCAGGACAAGCTCTATTGCGCACATATGATTTAAGAGTAAGAAAAAGCCTATGTAAATAGAAGTTCAATAGAAAAGATTATTAGCAAATATCTTAGTTAAATTTTAAGTAAAAAAATCTACAACACTTTAAGATATACCTTTCAATAGTTATATCCACCGATAAATAACTAGACTGACAATTTTTGCTTCATTTGCCGAATGGATAACTAAATATACCATTATTATGAAAAAAAATGAAGGAAAAATCTTTTTCATTTCACATAAAATTGATATAGCCCGAGACTAAGTAATTCAAGTTTATGTTCTTCAAGAACTTTAAAACAAAGTTCTTTAAAAAAAGTACATAAATCAATAAGAACCAAGCACACCTTATCAAGTAAAGACCATTGTATTGCTATAGGAAGAAACTCTTGCATTAAGATATGACAATCATAATTTTTAAGCCCTATTAGCTTTTGTTGTTTAAGTTGTATACTAGGTGAGATATTTGAAGAGTACTCATCTAGATGTTTCATTTCATGGAGAATCTTTAAAAAATAATTTTTTTTCAATTAAGCTCATTTGATACAAAGCTTGAGGCAAGTATTGAATGTTAGTGCCATGATGAGTTTTTGGATAAAGAACACTTATTATACCTATTTTTACAAGGTCAAGTCATGTTTTGTAGTTATCCTTTGACTTTCCTTCTTGCCCAATCAATGTACCAAGAATGTTATCATAAACATTCTTTTTTATATGCATCACATCAAGATTGTGATGCAATAAAAAATGTTCCTAATAAGGTAATGTGAACAAAATACTCTTTTTCTTTCATGGCTATTTTCATTGCCATTCCATTGTTTTAACTGTCTTAACACTTCACTCTTGGATGGTGGAGAAAGAGCACATCTAAATTCTTGAGTCCCATCAAATGAGTTTTTATCATTTCGAAACCTATGATTAGGTTGCAACCACCTATGATAGCACATATGACAATACTTTTTATCATATTATAACCACTGAGATGCAGTATCAAATCCACAGCAAGGACATGCATACTCTCCTCTAGTACTCCACTTAGACAATTTGGCATATACAGGGAAGTCGTTAATGGTCTAAATTAATGCTGCACGTAGTTGAAAATTTTAATTTTTTGAGGCATCAAAAGTCTAAATGCCAACTTTTCAAAGTTCCTACAACTCTTCTATCAAATGTTGTAAGTATATATCTATATTGTTTCCAAGACCTTTTGGACTAAGAATAAATAAGAAAGAATAAAATTTGGTTGTTTCATGTATATTTATAGAGCCAAGTTATAAAGTATTAATATAACAAGCCAAGTGATATGTGTCACACTTATAATTTTGAAAGGGTTAAAGCCATCAGAAGCCAATCCCAAGTGAATATTACAAGGATTAAAGGAAAACTCAAGATATCGAGAATCTAATTCTTTCCAAACTAGGAATCTATAGGATGTCTTACATGTCCATCCTTAGTATGCTCATATTCATGCTAAGTCATCAAGGAAGTAGTTTTTGAAAACATGAATAACCTTTGTAGTTTTGGAATTAAAGGAAACCAACGTAAAATCTTAGCAGTTTTTTTCTTTATTTCTAACACTATATCTTCGAGATCACTTTCTATTTCATTCAAACTTTTTTCCACCTAGAAGCACTACATTTTGAACATATTTCTTCGTTTACCATATCCTTTCAAAATAACATGCAATCATTGGGACAAGCATGAATTTTTTTATATCTCAAACTTAAGGTAGAAATCATCTTTTTTAATTCTTGATAAGACCCTGACAATGTATTACCCTCTAGCAGAGTAAGTTTCAAAACTTCTAACAATGTATTGAAAATTTTATTTGTCCAACTATTAAAACACTTAATGTGGAACAAATAGATTATAAAGGAAAACTTTGTGAAGTTTTTGCAATTCGGATATAATTTTTCCTCTGCATCCTTAAGTAAATCATAAAAGTTGTCACTATCAATTCTATAACCATGGTGTTACTCTCCACTAGTTTCTTTAGTTTGTACCGACATCAACATTTATAGCTCTTTTTAGCCATCATATCATGTAATAAATCATGAATGTCATGACCTAGCCTTTTTTCTCTGTCATTAGTTGTTTCAGTAGATAAACATACATCAAAGATCTCCCCTTGAAATACCCATCGAACATATCCTTTAAAAAAACCATTATATATTATGTGATCAAATGCATCTCTCTTACAAACTCTAAATGTGTTGATACATTTAACACAAGGACACCAAAATTTTTTATCTTCAGATAATATTACAAAGGCAAAATCTAAAAAACTAGTGACTCTTTTTATGTATTCTTCATTGGCTCGTGACGTGAGATTTATCCATGTCTTATCCATAGAATGTAAGATGATTTGCCTAGTAATAAAATTATATTTAATTTAAAAACTTAAATTAAAACAATAGCATTTAATTTAAGTAGTAAATAAAAGTTGACTATGTAAACATAATATCACATTTTCATGAAAAAAAATATTTTAGATGTACCTTTATAATTAAAGTTATGAAGTTTTAGGAAAAGCACAACCAAGATTAGTTTTAGTTTAATAAGTAAAAGAAAGGCAGAGGATAGAAGAAAGTAGCTCAAAATAAAAACAAGAATATTTAAAATAACTCGCAATCACAAAAGGATAAATTTTGGATAGCTTGTAAAAATTGTGTACAAATAAGGGATGTTTGCAAGGAAAACAAAGTTTTAAAGCTTGAAATTTAAACAAGGATTTTAGTTACAAAGTTAAAAAGATCAAAAGTGAGGAAGAGTGAGACAAGATAAGCTTTAGGCAAGGTAAAGACTGAAAGGCAAGGTAAAGATGGTGAAAACAAAATTTTCACTACTTTTGTTTTAATAAGTTTAGATTTTTTTAAAAAGATTTTCATTCCTAAAACGTGGGAGCATAAAGTAAGGATGGTGGATTATTGAAGGTGTTTTTTGTCAAAAAACATCTTGAATAATCTTGGCATTTGGTTATTCAGTCGAGAGATTATTGAAGATATTTTTACCTATGAAACGCCTTGAATAATCCCTAACAAAATATTGAATGGGGTTATTGAAGGCATTTCTAGCCAAAAACGCCTCGAATAAATTTTGGAGTATTGAAGATGTTTTTGGCTAAAAACGTCTTCAATAATCTCTTTCATTTTTTTAGAGGGAATTATTCGAGGTGTTTTATACCAAAAACACCTTTAATAATCCTCTCCCATTTTTTTAAGAGCTTTCAAGGCATTTTTGTGATTAAACGTCTTGAATAATCCCTTTCAAGTGTTTATGATAAGATTATTGAAGGTATTTATGGTCAGAAAATGCCTTGAATCATCCTAATAAAATATTGAGTGTGGTTATTGAAGGTGTTTCTGGCCAAAAATACCTTGAATAAATCCTGGATTATTGAAGATGTTTTAAGCCAAAAATACATTTAATAATCCCTCTAATTTTTTGGAGGGGATTATTTGAGATGTTTTCTGCCATAAATCTTTCAATAATCCCCACCCATTTTTATGAGATCATTGAAGGCATTTTTGTGATTAAACACCTTGAATAATCCCCTTTAGGCATTTAAAATGAGATTAATGAAGGCGTTTTTACCTAAAAAATGCCTTGAATCATTCATAACAAAATATTCAATGAGGCTATTGAAGGCGTTTCTAACAAAAAATGTCTTGAATAAATCTTGTATTATTGAAGATATTTTTTGTTAAAAACACATTTAATAATCCCCTCTAATTTTTTGGAAGGGATTATTCGAGGCGTTTTCGACCAAAAATGCTTTCAATAATCTTCACCTATTTTTTTGGGATCATTGAAGGTGTTTTTGTGATTAAACGCCTTAAATAATTTCTTTCAAGTGTTTAAGACAAGATTAATAAAGGCGTTTTTACCTAGAAAATACCTTGAATCATCCCTAACAAAATATTGAATGGAGTTATTGAAGGCGTTTCTAGCCAAAAATACCTTGAATAAATTTTAGATTATTGAAGGCTTTTTTTGGCCAAAAACACTTTTAATAATCCTTTTCAATTTTTTGGAAAAGATTTTTCAAGGTGTTTTTTTATCAAAAATACCTTCAATAATGTCCACCCATTTTTTTGGATCATTCAAGGCGTTTTGTGATTAAACACCTTGAATAATCCTTTTAGGCATTTAAGATAAGATTAATGAAGGCCTTTTTACTTAGAAAACACCTTGAATCATCCCTAACAAAATATTGAATGGGATTATTGAAGACATTTTTGACCAAAAAATGCTTGAATAAATCCTAGATTATTGAAGGTATTTTTTGTCAAAAACACATTCAATAATTGCCTCCCATTTTTTTTAGGATCATTTAAGGCGTTTTTATGGTAAAATACCTTGAATAATCCCATTCAAGCATTTATAAGGAGATTATTAAAGGCGTTTTTGCCTAGAAAATAACTTGAATAATCCCTAACAAAATATTTAATGGGGTTATTGAAGACGTTTCTGGCTAAAAGTGCCTTGAATAATTCTTAGATTATTGAAGGTGTTTTTGGCCAAAAATACCTCCAATAATCCTTTACAAAATTTTGAAGGGCTTATTCAAGTCATTTTTTACTAAAAATGCCTTCAATAAATTGTGACTTTTTTTGGATTATTCAAGGCATTTTTGTTTAAAAAATGCCTTAAATATTCCTTTACAAAAAATAAAAGGCATTTTTTTTTGGTAAAACGCCTTTACTGATCATTTTTAAAATTCATTCCTGTCTTGAACTTTGGAATCCAAAATTGCTATTATAGAGAACGATTAAAAGTTGCATTGCAACCAAACCAAAACCCCTAAACCCATTTAGTTTGCCTTTTAGTTTCTTTATCTCTCTCGTCATCGTCGACCTTCAATAACTAAATGCCGTTGCACCTCTTTTTTTATCGGTATATCCTTATTTTATTTAGTTTTTGTATTATTTATATTCTTTGATATAAGTTTTTTTTTTTTTCGTTCCTTACTATATATATTTTTATTTATTCCACCATCACTTTAGTTGTCCAAGCTCCTTTCATTACATGTATCATGTTTCTTTGTATTTTAATTTAAATATTGTGGTTTGCTAAATGGTATTGTGAAAATTGTATGTATTTTTTTACTTATCATTTGTTTTACATGGAACTTTTATTTAAGGTACAGTATGGCTTGTACTCATAAATTATTATTGGTTTGAGGATGTTTTACGTATATTAGTATAGTAATTATTGTATGATTATTACGTACTATGTAAAATTTAGAGAGACAGTTTGCTGATTTCGTATAATTATGATCAAAATCGTAGGTATTATGAAATCTGAACAACATACTTCTCTTACTATTGAATATGAATAAGACACACCTGTAGTGAAAAAAAGAAAAGCAAGGGGACAAAATAAACAAATTGAAGTGATTGGCACAAAAATTTATATTGACTTTAATCAAAGTGGGCAGCCTATGTCTGATGGAGCTGCCAAGTTGGCTAGTTATATTGGAGGGGTCCTCTGTAGTAGTATTTCTATTACATATCATATTTGGCGATGAGTCCCTAATGATCTAAAGAATCGTATATGAGAGTTGTTTGTGGTATGTTTATTCAACTATTTCATAAAATATGTTAAATGATCATTTAATTGAAATTTAATGTATTCATACTAATTGTGTTAAATTTATTAGGAATGGTTCGACATCCCATTCGAGTGTAAAATGCTTGTATTACAATAGGCTGGGAAAGCATTCAAAGACTTTAAAAGCAAATTGACAACCTAATATATTTTTTCATTCGTTGATCATGGTGATGTCTTGGCTGTTCCACCTTCATCATATGCAGATGTTATAAGTTATCAAGATTGGATGAATTTGGTTCGAGATCGGCTATCAGAAGAATTCTTTGTACGCATACCCATTACAAAAAAATATTTATAAGATTTTATGTAATATATTCGATATCTTAATATGTGATTAATGTAATTTCTTTCTTTTCCAGAATAACAAAAAAACATTCAAGCCAAATAAGTATATCATCATCAGACATCAAGAAAGGGTTATGCAAATGTCAAGTATAAGCTTGTAAATATTCACACACTTGTTAAATACTCATAAATGAATATTTGTGAATATCCATTTATTAGATTTTGATTCTTATATACTGCTAATTTATTAGGAATCATCTAGTTCAAGTACAAAAGTTTCTAGATGGGATGTGTGGAAATAAAGACATATGCAGAAGGATGGATCGTTTGTAGATAAAGCAATCAAAGAAATGGCTAAAAAAATTATATGTATAACTGCTCATTATATCACATATGATTAGTTTTGTGCTTGTATGCATAAGTCTATACTTATATAGATTTGTTGTTACGGCCCATCTTATTATTATCTTTCAAGTTGATTTTGATACTAAAATTAAATCTAGTGAACTAGCAACCCACTATGGCGAAGATCCCTTATCTTTAGCATTAGGAGAGAAAGAAAGACAAGGTCGAGTTCATGGGGTTGGTAGATTTGTGTTGCCATCAAAGTTCTTTAATAATTAGCCCAAAACCCCTCAAATGATGAATAAACAACATGAAGCAATCATTGAGCAACAACAGCGAAGACTTGATGACCAAAAGTAATGCATGAATGATCAACAACAATGACTCGTAACTTTAGAGGTGATGTTAGTAGCAATGCAGCCTAGCATGCCTGTAGGCTAGTTGAATAGTGTCATCCAGCTATGACAAGCTTTCGTTGCAAGTCAGGTAGAAAACCTAACCTATGATACTAGCCATGAAGTATGATTTTATTTATTCACTTAATATTTATTTGTTTATTATATTTATTGATTTGGTTTTAATACTTATATTTCATTATATATTGTAGCATGATGTTGGGACTCAAAATATGACATTTGCTCAGGCTGCCATTGATGTGTTATCTAATTATGCACTTGATCATTTATCCAAAGGAAACTATATTACCGTTGAGTCCGAGGATGAGTTATATGATTATCCATCAGTTATTTACCTTGGAAAGCTTGAGATTAAGGAATTTTATACCCTAGATGAAATATCTACCACTGATATTATTATCTATATGAGGTTAGCTTATAAATTTAAATGTGTAAAGCCAATATGTATTAATCTATATTACAATATATTACTAACTAGTATTGTTGATTGTTATTGTGCAGCTTCCTATATAAAGAGATCAAGGCAAGACAAAATGACCCATAAATTCATATTTGTTGACCCGAATTTCATTAGTGAGCAGAGTGGCACTGTTATTTTTTATGGTCATCGTGTGAGTCAATGCTTGCAAAACAGACCAATTATTTTTTGGTCTCATATAATGCTATGTAAGTTATATTCATACAAATAATTATTTCAACCTTACCTGAATCTGAAATAGTGCATAATCTGAGTATATCATTCTTATTATTTTACAATAATCATTGGTACCTTATTGTGATTGATACCAATTCATTAACGCCATATTTATTTAATTTCGCTTAACCAACGGTGAAGCCTAATCTTGATATTCCAAATTTTATAAAGATGTATTATATTATCTTATGCTTTCTTCATAATTACTTTTATTTTTGTATCAAGTACTTTTTTTCTATTCAATTTAGGAGAATGTCTGTAGTTAAGAAGAAACCAAAGATAAATTAGGTGTCATTATCAGTAAATGTGAAATTTATTCTTTTATGCTGAGTTTGTTTAGATTAATGTTTCCTAAACCCACTAAATTTATTTTTTCAGGTACCTCGTTAACTAGGATATACTAAATGTGGATAAATTCTTTCGTTTTATAAGGGAGATAATTTTATATGATTTTATGACCACACTATTCAAGGTTAGTATTAATTTTATACAATTATAATATCTTCAAAAAAAAAAGCTAAATTATGTTCTCATTTATTAACATTTACTTTTGATTTTTTTTTTTATAGTGAGAGAGTTAAGAAAGCTTCACGATAGATGAATTTGATGAAGTCCATAAATAGTGGGTTGAGTATGTATTATCGTTCGCTACACTTTAAGGTTGGAGATTGTTGGTTGGGTGTAAATATGGGCATTTCATTTTGTTATAATGTTTTTAACATGCCATGTTGAATGGATAATTTATGTTTCTAGCTTGGGGTATTGGTTTAATATTATTGGTATATATTTGTTTTATATCAATTGGTAGCTTATATGAATACACATATATTGAGTACGATTATTTGAAAAAAGTATATTTATATGACAACATTATCAGTTATAGATTTAAATTTGTGGTCAATTTATTAAAATACTACAATGTTCGTAATGTAAATTTCAAAAGGTAATTCGTAATATCACATATATAAACCAAATATTTTCGGGGCATAAACCTACAACTAACTAGCATTCATTTTCAGACATGTTTTTCAAAATGGTAATGGCTATTTTTTCATTTTATAGTCAGGTTAAATGGTTTACACTGAAGGTGTTTCTGACCAGAAACACCTTAAGTAATCCCCTTAAATTTTTATGAGTACATTGTTGAAGGTATTTTTGATCAAAAACGTCTTAAATAATCCACTCATAAAAATTTTTAAAATGAGATTATCAAAGACATTTTTGGTCAAAAAGACCATCAATAATCCCCTCCCATTATTTTTTAGGATTATTTAAGACTTTTTTGTGAGAAAATGCCTTGACTAATCCTTTAGAAAAAAATTGAATGGGTTAGTCAAAGCATTTTCTCACAAAAATGCTTTGAATAATCTCCTTCAATTTTTATGATGGGATTATTAAAGGTGTTTTTAGCCAAAAAACATCTTGCATAATCTTTTCAAAAAAATTGAATGGGGTTAGTTAAGACATTTATAGCAAAAAAGGTCTTAAATAATCTCCTTCAATTTTTATGGTAGGATTATTTAAGGTATTTTTAACTAAAAAAAACCTTGCATAATCCCTTAGAAAAAATTGAATTGGGTTAGTCAAGGCGTTTATGGCAAAAAATGCCTTGAATAATCCCCTTCAATTTTTACGATAGGATTATTTAATGCGTTTCTAGCCAAAAAAACACATTGCATAATTCCTTAGAAAAAATTAAATGGGGTTAGTCAAGGCGTTTATGACCAAAAACGTCTTGAATAATCTCTTTCATTTTTTATGATGGGATTATTAAAGGCATACGCCTTCAATAATTTGTGCATTATTCAAGGTATTTTTAATAAAAAATGCATTTAATAATTTTTTTAAAAAAAATATTCAAGGCATTTTGCCTAGAAAATGTCTTGAATATTCATTTACAAAAAATTGAAAGCGTTTTTTTAGTCAAACACCTTGTGATCATTTTTAAAATTCATTCTCTTTTCTTAAACTTTGGAATCCCAAACTGCTAATACAGTTAACGATAAATATTATTTTATAAAAAATATTTTACAAATAACATAGAAAAATATATGAATATAAATATTACTATAAATGTATATTATTTATAATTTGACTTTCGATCTAGAATGGTTTTAAAATTTTATGAAACCATATTAAAACTGAAATATTAATTAAAACTAAATTAATATAATATTAAAATTTAAAAATATTTTAGTTTAATATTTAATTATAAATTTATTAATTAATATAATACTTACAAATTTATTTAAAACTTATTATCATTTATAATTAATTAAGTTACAAATTTTATTTATTAATAATTATAGCTTTTATCAAATTATAGTTTTTTTAAAAAAAATTTAGAAGGAAATATTATGAATTAATATTTAAAAAAATTAAGAATAAATATTTTTTTAGCTTATACCGACGATTATTATAACCGTCAATATATAATATATTTATACTGACAAATATTTATATACAGTAAAAAAATTTAGCTATACTAACGACTTTATAAAGTATTGGTATAGACATTGTCTATACTAACAGTAGTAAAAATTCATTAGTATAGATATTTTTTACTTACATAATTTGACCATCAGTATAAATAAATGTTAGTATATAGCATACTTATACTGACAGATAGTTATATACTATTAAAAAAGTTTATATATTATCGATAGTTGTATAAAGTATTAGTAAAAGTATGGTATATTATAACGATATTAAAAATT